>LKNJ01007751.1:0-11553 GCA_002120245.1 Maccullochella peelii | reverse complement strand
GTGTTTGTCTAATATGTGAAATTGTGAGTATTTCCCAGGGTAGCAGTCCTGGAGTGGCGTAGTAAGGCTATATCCTTAAATCTTAGAATATAAGCTCCCGACCACATGTGTAAGGACACTCTAAACCCTAATGGTGAATTGAGTCCAAATATGTGCACATAAAGTGCGATTAATGGCATCAAAGTCTCTCTCCAGCCAGGTACCCAAAGTTGGCAACCCTGGTAGTACACTGTGTACACTCTGTACTTACTTGCGTAGTGCGTGAATTTTGACAAGGTAGAGTTGTCTCAAATCGAACACGGCCTTTGTGCACTTACCGGAAATGCCGATTGCAACATTTGACCGCTTCTTCTTCTTTTTAATGGCAAATTGCAACAAGGAGGAGCATTATTGCCAACATTTGACCATTGTCGCCTGACTACATATCTGCTGGCTTGTTTGCTCACTTAACTTCAATTCAGTTGTATTAAAAATGAATAAAAATGAACGTGGTTTCGGCTGTAACAATCGCAGCCATTTGCATAGGTTGGTGGTCCCTTTAAGCTACGTAGCCAAGATGGCGACCATGAGGGTGAGAAGTTTTTGACCTTTATGAGTACACCATCTGGGAACTCAAAGTGCACTGCATTTTGCCATACTTGTCTGTGTGAACGCACTTATGCACTCAAAATAGCGAGTGTAAGTACGGAAGAATGCGAATTGAGACACAGCTTTAGTCTTGCTCTAAGACATGTAAAAAATCTATTTCTGCCAGCAGTAGTTAAAATGATGATTTTATTGTATTTTAGTATATTTTTGGCACTTACTAGCATGTAAACTTCACACTTGACTACACCAGTGATACACCTTTGTTCTTTCGCACAAACCTGATATTTATAGTTTCTGGTCTGTGGAGTGAGATTTATTGTCACCAGACTGACTGTCAACTTATATGTAACATAAGAGAACCATCTGTCATTACAGATGCTTTGTACCACAAAAATGTCATGAAAATGTACAGTAATTACAGAGCTTGTCATAATACTTATTGCTCACAGTCAACAAACCTGTACCTTTCATTAATTCCAGAAAATGGCTGATCATGTATCTCTGTGAATAATGCTGTGATGTTGAAGCATCTGTATTATATTATCAACATCAAATTTTACCACTAGCCACGCAGAATTCATCATCATTACTGTGTTTTCTGAAAATAATGTCTCATGTTGTAGCTCTACAAAAGTTAATTAGAATTAATAGACTGCTGAGTGACACTGCAATGCTCCATGAAAACAGTCACCTCTGCTTTGTTTTGCATCAGCATTTTAAACTGACTGAATTAGTTTATACAAACAGCAGTTTATACAATACACTGCCACTTGCAAAACACAACGTGTAGGATGATATAAATGGGGAAAAAATAATTTGACTATATACAGCAGTGTGTTCACATGCCATTTGCAGATCTGCTTACTGGGAAATTATCTTTTTTTTTTTTTTTTTTACTGATGAACACAGGAAACTGTTAAAACCTTCTGGAGGTTTATAGTGACAAGGCTATAAAATCCAGGGACTATTGGTCATGGTTGTAGTTACAATTTTGATGCCTTAATAGCATGAACAATCTAGTTATGTTCCTGAGCCTTATACTTTGCTGTGTAATTCTGGTAAAATAGCAAGGGAGCAATTTACTAGGTGCTTAGGACTGCATTACATTTCATGCTTAGATTTATCTCTGGGGATAGCGGTTAGGTCTATCTCAGGCTCGGTGATACAATTAAATGTGTGGGAGGTAGTGTTTGGGGCACAGATTAGTCTTGAAACCTCCTTGTTATTCTTTCGAGACATTATTATACCCCAGAATTATCAGGAGAGTGTCGCAGAAAAACTTAAAAGTGGGCAAGGCGGGGGACACAGACTCAGAAGGGCTGGTAATCAACCTGTGAATAGGGCCAGATGCATAATTCAAGAAAGGAAAACAATTAATTGTTTTCATATCAAACTGGGATTTGAAAGAGCGCATGTTTCATATGACTAACAGTTAAAGCTGGGGTAGGCAAAATCTGTGCAACCTATGCAAAACCTTCCGCCTCTCTCTGCTGCCTCGTATCACTCTGCTAAGCCCCTCCCACCAAACCCACAACTTCCACCGGCAGCCTGCAAAACCTTTTTCCACATAGGGCTCACTCTCCACGGTGTGAGCCTCAACGAGACCGCGGTCCCTCCCGCCGTGACTTGTCTTCTCAAAGACACCCCTCCAGTGCTTCACAGCGGGATGAGAGGCTATTACACCACACACACACCACTGTCCCCCCTCAGAAGTTATTCCCCACTGTTGGTCATCATGCCTCTTTGCCACGTCAATACGGGCACCATGGCATCGAACATAATGAGCCCGAAGCTCCGTGTGGAGCCGGGACGTGTTGGTTTGTACTACGTGTTGGTTTGTACTACGCCGCTGTAGGCAAAGGAGGTATTGGAAATTTATCACCACCAAATTTATCATTTATCAAGTTGCAGGATTTTCAGCAGGATTTTCCGCCATTGAATCAGGCTTTCACCGTCTGAAGGGACGTGCACGTGCTTCTGCATTTGTAGCTCAGCCAATACGAACGCACCGTCTCTCTGAAATAACCTATCAAAGTCTCCCGTCTCGGGATAGATTTTCTGAAGCCTGAAAACAGAGCCAAGAGGAGGGGCAGAATTAGAGGTTTTCTCTCAGACCACTTGAATTACAATATGCTGGATTATTATGGAATTTTTGCCCAATGACGCCAAAAAATACTGCCTACCCCACCTTTAATTGTTTTTCATTTCAGCATGGACGATGCGTCTCCTTACATGCACCTCTTCATGAAAACTAATGACAGTGCTTTGCATTTAGTATTGGCAGGTTTATGCTGTCCTCTGCTGGACTACACTGAAATGCAATACACCTCTTCACTCTGTTTATTTAAATCTTCCATAGTTATCTGGTTAATATACTCTCTGTATCCTCTCTCAGCCAAAGATAGTTTTGCAGAAGAAGACACACCACTCTGTATAATTTTTGAAAACTTTTAAAAACTATGGAGTGAACTGTGTCTTTTTGTTGAGCATGAAAAACCAACAGAGTGGAAAGTCTTTTTTAAATAAACAATCTACGGGCTAGCAACCTGTTTGACATTGCCTCGCGTTAATGTCACACAAGTAGCTAGCAGGTAGCTCGGTAGCTGTCAAGTGTAAATAACAGCTGGTCAACAGAGATGTCGGAATTTTCCATTATTTCCATTATTATTATCACCATTAGCTGTGAAGCTAACGATAACTAGCCTACGAAGCTAGGGCGTAGAGCTGTCACATAATTAGTTCCCTGCCATGTTCATAATCTGGTAGAGAAAGAGTGCGTGACTGTGCCCTTTGAATGTGCTGACTTGGTGTGGACAAAGGATGCACTGGCCACAGTTCTGTTAAGTCACTGTTTTTGCCACAAATGGTGCACATTACAAACAGTAACTTTCATATAAGAAAATGGTGAATAAATAATTTAAGCTGGCTGCTGTTTTTGCACAACTGAGCACTTTTGACTCAACTGTTTGATGCTAAATACAACAGTATTAAGTTTTAATACAGGACATGGGTTTTCAATCGCAATGCTGAAGGTAGCAGGTGATCATAAGATAACAGGTGATTACTTTTCAAATAAAAGTACAATCTGGTCTATACCAGCTGACCTCAGACGGTTTCCATTGCTGTCAGAGGAGCACCTGTGGCATCAAACTGATCCATCACAGACCTGCATGAACAGATGGGCTCCACTACATCGTTAGTATCCACAATCCACAGGGGCGTCTGTGGCATCATCCACTTCTGATTCAGCTCAGATCATAAATATTCATGATTTGTCCTTCCGCACAGACAATGTGACGAAAGCTAAGGCCAAAGTTCCAGTGAGCATATGTGGTTGGATATGGATCAAAATATCATCCTGGCCCTCATTCATCACTGGATATTTTTGGGCACATGACCACGAGGGTATGGGTATGATGCATGGTCATTTGACCATTCCAAGTGAATATGATGCAGATTTTTGGATGTTACAATATTTCATTCTCACATGTCTGTCATCTCAACTGGTGGGACTATGTCTACAAGCTAACTAAGAACTCATCAGTCAGGAGAACAGGACAAGGAGGTGATGGACTCCTCTATTAACCAACTTGTCACTCATCATCTCTTGACCTATCCTCACAAACAGAGGGGAACATGGTGCCTCCACTGTTTTGGTAGTCTGCACCTTCCTTATTTTGTTTGCTGTCTCACATTTTAATCTGCTCTGCTGATTGCTTTTCTCCTGCCTTGGCTGACAGCCCTACAGAGCCTAATCACAGGGCCAGAGTTTTATGTCACTGCTGCCCAAACATAATCAACTGGACAGATTATGCTAATGCGCTCACATCCGAAGAGCAGTGTACACCTCAGAACTCAGACAGGATCCCAGTCAAAGGCATGTGACAGATAATTCATTTTCTCCTGGGATTGGCTATCTTTACTCCATCATTTAAAATGTACAGTGTGAGTGGTTCAGTAAACGGTATTCTGTCTTCCCTCCTTGCATTCACTACATGTCTTGCAGGAGGTCTAGGTTACAAGTTGGCACATTAAAGCAGTGCTTTGTAAATGCCAGACTACAGGAAGTCCTTCCTCCACAACAACTTGGTAAATGGATTAGTGACATTTCTCCTATTTGGTTTCTCTCATTGTCTTGCATGACACACACTGACCTACCATAGTGTTAAACAGACAAACAACAACTGCCTCACATATTTTTCAGCCCTCGCAGCATTCATATAGTCTGACCAACAAGCAGAGAACCTGGAAAGAATTCAATTCTGATATGCAACCTCTGACCAGGGCAAATCAAAGAATTCTTTAGGCTTTGTGAATCGTAGCTTCCCATTCACAATTTCTTCAGTCAGAAAAGAATAATGTCCTTGGTACGCTGTAAAGCTTACATTGGTACGTGTCTGCATGAAAATATCCTATGACAAGCAACAAAATAATTTCCATTAAAATGTCAGAAAATGGTGTAAACTGTTGGCTGCCATGTAAGGTGAGGGTTAGACTGAGCCAATGTGGCAGCTGATACACAGTGCACAATAGGAAGGAGAAAAAAAGAGCCTTTGAGTGTTAACTGTAGACCTTTTCATGGTCACCTGACTGTTTTCAGAGTATTCTGCATGAGAACAGACTGTTCAGCTTTTATAAAAGATACGTTACGCCACAGATTTGATTCTAAAACCGCTTTGTGAAATGTTGTATAGAATGAATGCAAAGTAGCAGTGTGAGACTAAAAGGATTTTTTTATTCTTCTAATCTCCAAAGTATAACCTTTGTTACAGTTACCTTTATATTTCACTTTACATTAGTGATTTAGCTGTTAGACGAGGGGCAACGGGAAGTGGGAAAGTCACTATGAGAAGAAAAACAACCCTGTGGAGACCATAAGAAGGCACAGCATATAGTATGAAGTGACTCTTGTCTTTAGTGGTTGAAGACACCATTATGCTGTGAAATGCACAGGATGTGGCTGAGGTACTTTTATCATTGCACTTTGTGCTAGACACATTTCCAAAGGGATATGTAATCATATGTGCTGAATATTAAGAGACCAAGGACAGCTCTTAATGCAAGGTGAATGGGGTCCACAGAGCTGAATCAGCAATGGGCTGCAGCAAAATTGTACATTTAGCTGCAGCAGATAATGAGTGCTTTTACTTTTCATTTTGTTTGCAAGGCTTTTACTTGTAAGTGAGTGTTTTTACACTTTTGCACACATAAACAATGTGAGTACTTCTTTCACCGCTGGCCATTTGTAATGGTTTTGGAAGGCACGACATACTGTATAATGTCATCCGATAGGGCCGTTACATCAGGGAACACTTAAAGTCGTTTTGGAAGGCAGTGATGTACGTTTTGGGAGGACTTGTTGGACAATTCTTTTCTTTTAATTCCAGTCTCTCAGAAGTTAGGACATTAGCTAACCCGAACACATTTTCCTTCATCACAGTTCTACATATGTCTAATTGGATCTACAATTTTTTCCACACACTCTAACAACTGCCCAAAGTGGCTGAATCCCAGTCTCAGTATTCATTAGACTTTTAGTTGAAAGTTATTTGGGCTCTGGGCTTTAGCCTGTATTGGAATTCTGCTCCTGTACTGACCAACTGGCTTTGATGTAGCCTCACAATTTCATGGCTTGCGCAGATCCATATTATTCCCTCAAACTTTCTAATTGTGTTTTACTCTCTGTTCCTCCTCCTGTGGCAGAGCTCAAACTAAAATCGCACTAACATGCTGACATTTTAAAAGCTCAGGCCGACTAATTGTTATTGCCCACTGGTCCAATAAGCTAGGTTTGCATTTCAAGCAAGCCAAGGAAATATGTATGTATATACGATTTCTAGATTTGTGATTAATTTTTTTTTTCTAAATTTCCTTTCCTCTAAAATCGATGCTCAAGCTGGGTTTTTACCTTTTACAATCACAAAACATAAATGTCCTTGTACATCAGCATTATACATTTAAAATACATTATACCTAGTCCCTGGCTGAATATACTTGATTGGGTTTTTTTCTGTAGGGAGCCATATAGCCCACAGCCTTATTTAAATTAGTAGTGAGCATGTGCATATGTAGAGACAGAAAAGTAGGCAGGCAGAGACCTTGAGGAGGTAGAAATGAGTCGCGAGGCCTTGCTACTCCCGCTCATTAGAAACATGAAGGAAAGCGGCGGGACAAAACAGCAAATGCACACATACGGCTATGGGATGAATAATAGATCCTCACATCAAAGTGGGGACTCTCTGCAGTATTCAATGCCCAGGGCTTGGGTAGACCAGTCCTGCCTAGCCAAGGCTCTCAACCCCTTCTGGTCCATTTGCTCTCAGCACTGTCCAGCCCATGAGACATGAGATGTGTGTGTGTGCATGAATGTTTCATAAGGCACAGACATTTGAAGCATGAATATGAAGATTAGACTTCCAGCTGCAATATTCACATATATGTATCATGTTTACCTGCCTGCCTAAGGGACAGGTAGATGACCAATTTGCAGGTGCATCTTGCATCTATATGTTAGAGGACCAAAGTCACATAGTTTCCATATAGTTAACACTACACCATTTGGTGTCTTTCTACACAACAACACAACAATGATTTTGTTATTATCTATGTTGAAAAAGCCCAACAGACATTCCTTTTTCTTTCAGAATTTCAGTGCCCTCACCAAAAAATCCTCAAAGTTTGGTGAAAATGAGTCGTGTTTTTTTTCTCTTTCCTCCAGCTCACATTGGCTGGATCCATTGTTGGATATCAAACGTGTCTGAAATACAGAGCTGGCAAGTCCAAATGTCTGAGTCGCCGACTGAATCCGCATTATGTCACATCACTCACAGGGACACACTTCAAAGTGACTGGAAGTGAGTCACAGGTTCTGGTTCCCAAAATGCCTATGCTCCTAATTTGAAGCCACCCATAGTGTTGATTTCCCAATTTTCCCCATAGATTGGAAAGCAGCTCTTGTTGTGGAATTAAAAGAAATATAGGTGTGAAAGGTCCGTCCACTAAAAGTGCTTGTTTTTGCCACTGACAGGCTCTGACTGTTATTCTAAGTGTCTGACAACATTATGGAAAGGATCTACAGAGACAGACTGTTTGTTAAAGAGTGAGATCCTTTTTGTTTAACCAGAAACAGAAAGTCTTGCTCAAGGAAAAGTCTTGTTCTGAAATCTCGAGGCTGAGTTGTTGCAGGGAGACGAAAGGATCTTACTCTTTAACAAAACATATTGCATATTTACTTTGTATGCATTTTTCTTTCTCAACTGCGTTGTATTTACAACGCTATATAATTAAAGTTGATGATTTGAGAATGTATCAAGTTCTTATAGCGACCATGTTAGCAAACATTTTCCTATCTACATATCTAGCAGCGACCAAGAATTTCGGTAATCTTCTGGAATCCTCTGTTCACAACCTGTCAAATGCAATATTCATCTGTGTTTTAGTCCTGGTTTGGTCCACCATGCCAAGTTTCTGGCTTGTTACATGTTTTCCTCTTTTCATCTCTCACTTGTTTACTTGTTGCTCTCTGCTATTTCACTGGGCAAAGTAGAATACAGTACAATTGGCTTGCGTGAGCTTGTGTGCTGCTGTCCACAGTTTTAGAGGAGTGAGTGTGGGTGGATGGAGTCAGTGAGAGCCTTTGGGACTTAATCATACTGACCAGCAAACCAAAACAATGAGCTGTGAGCAGCTTAAGGCTGAGGAGAGCTGCAGAGAGCAGTGTTGATTCCCAGTGGGACCGGCAGTATTTTGACTTTACAGCAACATTTTATTCAATAATATCATGATAATTTAACAGTAAAGGCTAAGGTGACATAAGGTAGTAGACCCACATGGAGCAAATTTTCTAACATTGTTCACATTGTCCAACGCTCTATCCTAAGACAACTGTCAAGACTTGGATGCAATTTGTGAGCCAAAGCAACAAACAGTGAAAACAACTTCAGTTTGGCGAGAAGAAAGATGGAACCAAGAGAGGAAAACTCATTACAAAGCATTGTGGTTGAGTTTGTCTGAATTGTAATGATAGATCTCATCAAAGTCTAACTGTTATTTTGCTGTGCTGTACGTTTCAAAAAACTAACAAACAGGAAACAACATGATGTTGTTGCAGTCACAACCCAGAGAATATTTCAGATAGGCTTCACCCTCTCCTGGCATACTAGAGACACCATTAATGGATTAATCAATAATAATTATAAAATGGTACAAATAATGATTATATTATCACAGTATATCATTTTACAATACATAATAAAAAGTTATAAATGCTGTGTGAAAAAGTGAATGTGACTGTGTGAGGATATATTGAGGCAAGATACAGTTTTTCAAAAACACAACTATTTTCTTTTAGTGTCTACACTTTTTAACTACACTTTTTAACTACACTATTTAACTCCTATCAACAAGTATTAAAAATTACAACATACCCACCATTGCTCTCCGAGTGGTGCTGTGGACAACGCACGTCAGCGTGGCCACAGGCCGAGAGGCATTTTGAGAGGCACATGCTTGGTCTGACAATTGTGCGTTTATGGAGCCTGCTGCTAGGGGAATGAAATGGGTCTTACAGTGAATGTTACATTGTGTGTAGCCTAATAAACACATTGAATGCATTTCCTTCCTCATAAAACATTTGCAAAGTTGATTTTCTGACAAAATTTGAAACCAACATTGTTTACATGTTTGTTTCCTTGCTAGCAGTCTTCTTCGCCCCTGGCTGCATTTGTTGGCACATTGCTACATTTCTTGGTACCTTACCCCAATCAATTGTCAGTGGAATAGCGTGAATGCATCGGCAGAACTGTGAGTCACGCTCCACAGTGCTACAGTTCTAATGGTCAAAAACCCCACAGGTTAAACATGGTCCTCAGTGTCATTTTAAAAGTGTTGTTGTTGTGCACTAAATAATAATCTGCTATTGCTTCTATTATTACACAGTACTGTAAATAAAATTCTCATTAGCAAAGGGGACAGTGGCTTATTTTCACTGGATGACTTTTATTCTGAAGCAGCTGCATGAAGTGTTGATTTTGCATTGGCAGCAGCTTAACATTAGAAAAACATGGTGAAGGGGACCTGATCTGTTGCCACGTGTCCCCAGTATTTTTCTGAGTAAAGCTGCTCTGCTGGCAAACATGAATTTAAAATCAAACAGGCAGCAATTTTGCGGCGGACCCCTGCTGTTAGAATAACCAAACAGGCAGGAGACAGTCGTAGCTGTGAAACACATATGCATACTGTGACTGCAGTGCATGTGAGTAACACTATTTCTGTGAAGAAAAAAGGTCAGACCAACTGAATGTTTGTTTTTTGTTACAAAGGCTGTTTTCTCAAAATTTCTGAGAAAGCAAAACCGTATGTCATAAGTAGTTTCAATAGAACACAAAGGTGTCTGCCTCACTGACACTGCTGTGGCTTTCAGGTGAATAAGACAGAGGAGCAAGTGACTGCCAGGCAGAAACCTTGACTGCAGACAACATAAATTTCCATAGATATGAGACAAAGCCCTGGTGGTGCCTTTGATATTTCATGGAGCATTTCTTTGCCCATTTGATTTTGATAAGGTTAGAGACAGTGTGCCAGATGGAGTAGCAGCCGCAGTAAATATGTGTTTTCCAGCCAGGGATTAAATTATGGGCAGCAGATGACTGACCTCATATGCAAGCTGGAAATAAATATGTTGGGGATCATTCAGATGAGGTTGGAATGACTGGTGAAAGAAAGGGCAAATAATCACCCAAAAGACAAATGAAACCACTGTGGTGCTCCTTTGAGGTGTTGTGTGCTGTACTGCTTTCAATCACTAGCTCAAGATCAAATAGGATAGCCTGCCTCAGTGGTCCACCTGAAGAAGGGCCTGATTACAGTTTGTTAGCTTAAGTCTTTTAAGTAGGGAGAAGAAGTGCTAACCAATGTAATGAGGCTGTGTTGTGTGAGCTGTAGATAGCTGGATACTAGATTTTTATGAAGTACCTACTTAAACAACTGAGGTCATGTATGTGGCTGCAAAAAGTCACAACATATATCTATCCTCACTGGTTAATATCTACAAAAATGCTGTGGATAGATCATAAAATCTTTTCCTAACGCAAATACACCTGCTTCAAAATTGTCCTTTTTTTTCCCATCTGACATTACATTTTCTGCTGTGTGTAAGGCCCACACAGTTGCATGCCCAGATATGTGTTACGTGCCCAGATATGTGTTACATGCTTGTTTTTTTGGAGAGACCTATTATGTGAATGAATTAAAGTAGGCTATAGCGATTGATCGTTTGCTGAGCTCAATCCCTCTTGCTGTTGCTACACCATTCAAGTTTGGGAATATGGGAATAAGAAACGGCATTGTGCTTGAATGGCAGTGTAGAGCTAGTTAGTCCTAGTATTATAAGTATGATATGTAAAAAAGACTTTTCACAGAAAAATAACCCTGTTATATACTTGCTGCTTAGTTTACAAAGTTAGCTTTCAAGCTAACAGAGGTTAGATGTATGCTTTATTGTTTGTATTTTCAGACAGTATGTTGAGCTAAAAGTGAAAAGGCTTTTAGGGCAGGGTTGCCAACTTTGGGTGCCTGGCTGGAGTGAGATTTTGGTGCCATGGCCCATGGGCTTAATCACGCGCACTTTATCACGTGCACATATTTGGACTCAATTCACCATCAGGGTTTAAAAAAGTATGCAGCTTACACATGTGGCGGCAGCGGGACCTTATATTGTAAGATTTAAGGATATTGCCTGACTAAGCCACTTCCACCCTGGGAAATACTCACAATTTCACAATATTAGACAAACACTAAAGGGCACACAGGTTCATTCACTAATGAAAGTCAAACACGTCAAAACTACACGTTTAATTGAATGTTCACAAGTAGCCTAGCAAGAACCAGAAAGAAACAAAAGAACACAGGAACCTGTCCTACTCCAGACACATATTGACATAGCCAATACATGAACACACACACAGA
>LKNJ01007750.1:0-11531 GCA_002120245.1 Maccullochella peelii | reverse complement strand
CGCTCTGCTCTGCGGCCGCAAAGCGCTGGAGGGGCACCTTTGAGAAGCCAAGTCGCGGCGGGAGGGACCGCGGTCTCGATGAGGCTCACGCTGTGGAGAGTGAGCACTACGAGGAATAAGGTTTCGCAGAGTAACCAACTCCTGCAGCTGCCGGGCAAACTTGTTGGTTTAGTGGGAGGGGCTTAGCGGAGTGATACAAGGCAGCAGAGAGGCAGGAGGTTTTGCATATGTTGCACAGATTTTGCCTATCCTAGCTTTAAGTGGTACCTTTAAGGAAATCAAGCCAACAACAACAGCAATCTACCAATTTTGAGTAGTAATATTGTAATGTAATATTATGGAATAGATTTAAAGTCCTTTGATAGTAACTATATACTAATTGATGAATGATTGATTAATCCACCACTGAAAATGGTCCCCAACAAATGCACTATGTCCTCCTGTTTGAGTTATATTTGCTAAAAACTACAGTGACCAGCTGTTTTAAGAAATTACTCAGGCTTTTAAAAAAATGAAACTATATATTTAGGAGGTGTTTATACATATTTCTGTCTTTCGTAGGAACCAAACAAAGACAATCCCAGAATATTCTTTTTAAGATGCAAGAAATACAGTATTACAATCGTACTGAACAGGAACTTTGGTTGAATGTAAAGAAATGTTGCATGTTTGCTGGGATTTCATGAATATTCCGGGGTTTTCCATCAATAAGGAAGTTGCTTTCACCACAACAGGAGGGGAAAAAAAGTTTTCCTACTTATACTAGGCCAATGTGAAGCCTTTGTATTTTCTTTTTGTGTTTGAATAGTAAGTCGTTATTAGAGCAACCTGGATACAGGAAAGGAGAACAGATGTGTAAACAAACATTAAAGTCTTCTGCTGCTCTGATTGGGGTTGAACATGAAATATTCACCAATAGGTGTACATGGCGTGGCACTTGGCTCTCAGCCAGGACACTCATCACTCCATATCTTTGTTTCCTTCCACAACACACCACCACTTCCCTCTTAAATGGAATAAAGGCACTAGATGAGCCAGATGGCCGCAGCTCCCTCGCAACCACCCCAACCCACATGAAAAATTCAACCAGGATTTGCAATCTCTATCATTGTCTCAAAATAGGAAAGAAAATAAGCAAACATCTGTTTATAAGTTCAGCTGCCCTCCCCCAAAACACCCTTCCTCCTGTGGGTGCATAGTTTTTGCTTTGCTCCTTTTTTCACTTGTATCATGCGGATATGAAGACATTTGCTATCTCCAGTATATGGCTGTTAATTCACACTTTTCTTCCACAGCTGTCACATTTTGCCCTCATTTTCACGGTCTGCATTATACCTTCCTCCCCTCAGAAAGAGGCTGCAAGTTTGCTTTAAAAAGCTGGTGTGTTTCAGCATAGAATGGAAGGTTGGATTTGCTAGGTAATAGTCTTTTGATATATTTTGTTGTATCTTTTTTTTTTTTTGCCTCAATAAAGGACTGCCAGGTCGCTTATGTGTACTTAATTTTGGGTTTGTTTTGTTAAACTCCTTCTGGCGTGTGAACACCATGCCATTTTGTAAATTTGAGTTTGGTATACCTTTGTGGGAAGCTCCAAATGGGTTCTATAAAAATTATGATTTTTGGAAAAGAAAGATGCTACAGAGATTGATAAATAAAAGATGAAGATGAATAGTTAAACAAAATCATAGAGAATCTGATGATTTCCTGTGTAAGAGTAAGTATCAAAGAGAGTTTTTGGCTGGGACTGTGCTGCTTTTTGGTGGCTATATGAAAAACTCCTTGTCATGTCAGAATAACCAAAGATTGTCAAGATCAGATCTGGTTGGAAGTAACCATAAACGTGATTGATATATAGTTGAAACATTAAGCTTCTGCCACTCCTTGTGTATGCTTTGTATGAAAAATGAACACTATTCATTTTTATATAATTAATAATGTTAAATAACACCCAGTTTTAAGTCAGTTCAAAAGGAGTGGTTTGGGACTTGACAGGTGGGGTTGATGGAGGAGTTTGAGCTACAAGACAGAGCTGTGGGTGTACTTCAGACAAAAAGGTTGGAAACCAATCATCTGAAACGTGAAGAAATGGAAGATTCATATGGCACCAAACAGCTGAATTCGCTGTTAATACTGATTCTCTTTGACATGATAACATTGAATTAGAAAGACTATCAGGCTATAATTTTTCATATTTAATATATTTTATTTATCAGTAAATATCTAAGATTATGGTGTTATGCCTACCTTGTTGTGTTCAAAGTGTGTCTAATCTTCATATAGTTTTGTCTATGTCCAAGGTCAGGTGCATTAAAGGGAGTTGGGTTGTCTTTTAATCAGGGCTGTCTTTTATTTAGGCCCATGCAATTAAATGTAATCAAAACTAAACTAATTGCAAATAAGTTGTCTAAGCAGTGCATCAGACTCCACACTAACATCAGCAGTGGTTTTCCATCATCCATAAATTCTCTCTTCTTTGGTTCCCACCTCTCCTCTGTCAAACACCTTAACAAGTACTCAGTGAAACACAGTTGCAGATCAGGTGGCATCTTCACCGTCGCCTGAGCGAATACATCTTTGAGCATGTCATGGTTAAAGTTCTGCATCTTGTCAGTGTGCGTGTGTGTGTGTGTGTGCGAGTGTTCGGCCTTAATAACACTACCTTATTCCTCAGAGAGTTATCTGTTCAGAATCAGTGGGGACTGAGATCTTTCTCTCTTCCCTCTGGGAGGCTTTTTTCCCCAAAGACTTGTTCTTCTCCCCAAGATTGCAATGATGAACAACAACACAAAACACCTAGAAAGTAGGCCACAAGCATGCACAATCAGTCCTCTTTCCAGTCAACTTTTGTTGAGGAGAAATGGGTGGTAGGAGATGGAAATGTGGAATGCTGCAGTTATATAGGGAAGAGTTGTGTCTTTGTTAGAATAAAAACAACATTTATTGAATTACCTGCTTTCTTGTAACCATCAGGTAAAGACAGTTTGCCTGAAAACAGTCAAAATGTAGTTTGGTGTCTTCTTTAGTATCAAGACTTCTCTTTTCCTTTCACCCCTTTAACATCAGAATGGAAAAGCAGATTTTGGGACGTATTATGACAGAAGGGCTCCAAAGAACACAAGGGCACAGGCCTGGGTAAAAGTGGGGTTGAGGGGGGCTTTTTTTTCTGGATTTACATACATATCTATCTAGCAAACAACACATTATGATCAATGTAATTAATGAAATGGCTGATATAGATGCAATGGGAGTGAATGGAACTTTAAACCACTAACGCATTAGGCCTAAATGCATTGTGGAATATAATTCATAATGTCATCATTATAAGCTTATTCCCAGTTTATCAGTGTGCAACACTGAGCATTTTCAAATTTAGCTGGAGTTATATAGTGCCAAGTTATAAACACAATGGGGCTGAATGGGCCTCCATAGATTTGATGTATTATACAACTCACAAACTCAAAAAAAAAATTACACTCATAATGATATACAGTATGAATGGTATATGTAGCAGAAATGGTTTTTGAATGAGCAAAAAAAAAGGCACGGAAGAATAAAAATAATGCTATACAACAGTCACACTACCATGCCTTCTTTAGGTCTACTGACAGCAATGCTAGCAAGGCTTTTTCTGTCATTTATAGATATTAGTCGAGCAAATAATTAATGATTAATGCCCTAGATCCTTCATTGTGTTATTTTTGACTGATGTTTAATTGTAAGAGAATATGATTTTACACACCTGTAAGCCTACATGGAAATATGGATGAAATTGTTTGACAAAATAATCTTAACTAAAGGTCCACTTACTAGCTTTTTCTGAAGCTTTCAACAGCATCTCATAGCCTTCATGTCATGGAGTTGGTTCAACTCAAGTCAAGTGATAGCGGTGAGATAAGGTTGAAAGCCTTGAGTTGAAAGTGGGGGAGAGTCACCTTAAATGTAACACGTTACAGTTGTAATGTGCACGTTTTCTCTTGCTATGTAAATGCCATCATGACCGTATCATGTCGGTATGTGGCCAGTGCAGTACTAAACATCCCTGAGGAATATCGACAAGATTCGTCCACTCTGCAGGTAATGGCGGATTGAAAACCGTTTTAGCATAAGTAAAAATTAAGATCCAGAGGTATTTCTTTTATGTTGTGAAGCTCAAATCCACACAGTTGTCTGCATGTGTCTGTTCTTCGTCAGTTAGCATAGTTTTCAGTTGTCATGCATGCTAATTCTGGTCTGTAAGGAACGCCAAATCATGGGTGCAACCAGCGGCTCATTTGTAACACATGTTAACTGCCTAGATTAGCGAACATGGCTTCATTAATTTTCCCCTTTGTTTGCTTTTCCCGAATGCCAAGAAGAGAGGGTTAGAATTATATTCTAGGCTTGTATAATATTTTTACAACTTCCATCAATCAAATTCGCTAACTACATAGGTGTTATGAGTGTACTTGCCAACAAGTTCATCCGATAAGTTTTAATAATATCAGTATGTTTTATACATTATCTGATCACATCCTTGGTATGAAATCAATGTAAAAACAATTGCTTGACTCAAATATTGCTGATTTGCCGTGTTACAAACGTAGCTCACGCTGTTACAATTGAGACTCAAATGCCCTACAATTGTAACATCGGACTTTCGGTTTATTTCTTCATGACTTGTTTTCTCTATTGAAAAACTTTAAGTGGTTTAGGATAGCAGACACATGTAGGTCGTTTGCCTGAAAATATTACATATGTAGATAAAGAAATCTGAGTAAAAGAGTGAAAAGTGAAAAATGTTACAATTATGGCGACTCTCACATACTTTGTCAAACCACTGTTCCCAAGGTCAAGAATGACATTTCATGCTCAAATGTACCCCCCACCCCACCCCCAAAAAAAACCTACAAAGGAGGTCAACATTTTTTCAGCCCTGAGTAGTGCCTGCAGGTCTTCCTCTAAGCTGTGTACAGTCGGGGGGTTAGTGCAGCTTGTATGTAGACACACAAAGCCACCGCTCATGAAGATTAATATTGCTGTGAGTGCACAGTATGTACCATGAATTTGGCTTCTCTCATTTATGTGGCAAAATAATTCCAATTCAAGGTTCACTTACTAGCTTTTTCAGAGCTTTCAACCACATCTCAGCCTTCATCAGTGACTGGCAATGGCTCAGGTGTCACTGTATGACATAAGCGTGGAACATTGGTTACGTCAAGTGGTTGTAGGACTTACAATGGGATACAATAAAAATATAATTCTGCTATATCATGTTCTGTGCCTGCTTTCTGGCATATGTTCCAAAAGTTTTTTTTTTTCTGTTCTTACCATCTCTCTAATATTAAATATGTTTTCCCACACTTAACACTGGTGTGTGTGTCTGCATGTGACCTTCTGTTGCAGAGCCCCGGGGCAGGGCAACAGCTATCCTCTGACCTTAGCAGAGTTTGGAGAGATTTAGTCCCCTGGCTATGGACCATCAGTCTGCAGAGAGGCTGCTGGTGGTGAGGGGGGGACACTGAGAGGGTGTTATGTCTACTCTATCATTGATCCAAATGGCCGTTTTGTCCTAAGTCCAAATATGAATACAGAAATGTAACCAAACACTGAGCTCAGTCCCATCACATGACTGGCCTGTGGTAAAGGTCAGACAGTATTTGGTTAAAGGCCAGTTCAACACTCAAACTCACAGGGAAGAAGAGTGAAAATGCTGCTGTACTGCTCTCTATTGGCTGAAACTTTCTGGCACGTGTTACTTTTGGTCACACATTCATTGAAACTGCTGTGCTGTGACATCACTGAATGGGGTGCGTCCAGAAGTGTGATATGCGGCTTCAAAGTTTGAGCCCATAGCAAGCAGTTTGGAGAAAGATTTTCAGGCCAGCAAGCTCTTAAGCTTAAAACAAGGTGTGTCTAACAGTGTATGAAACTCGCTTTCCGATGAGGGAATCAGTGGGGCTGCGTCTGACAATTTTCTTGCCAAAACAGACAATCTGACAATTATGCCCACTTCATGCAGTGATTGGCCAGGAGTGGTGAGGTAGACAGGGTTTGAACTTCTCTCTCTGTTTTTAGTTATATCTCACACAACTACTTCTGTCACTTTTCATACAAATAAAATTATGTACAAATGAGTGCAACACCATGAATGTCTTTGAGGAGAGACTATGTGAAAGTGTGCTTCGTTATCCCCATTTGTACAATTCATCGGTTTGAAGCAATAAAGACATGTTCAAGGAGCTGCTGTCTTACCCACTGATGCAGGGGAAGTATTGCTCCTTAGTGTTGTGATTGCTTCAGACCAGCTGAGGTACACAGCTAGTGAAGCTCTGACTTTGTTGTTTCCCCCGGTAGCGACGGACCTATCCCGTGGAACCCTTGCCAACAAAGAAACCAGGACTGGACTGATAGGTGCTCTCCACACAGACGCCCTGCTGAAGCAGGCCCTCTGGTGGTGTCCGAATCGGAAGCATTGGGAGTATTTTAAAAGATTGGACTGAACTATTGGTATCGCACGCACCCTTTGTCCTTGCACCTAGACCCTCATTATTTTTTATGGTTTTTAAAGGGCTATTTATGATTGCACATGTGTTTTTAAATTGGAAATAAATTTATTATTTTTATACTTATCTTGCTGTTGTTCTCGCTGTGTGGGTGTGGCCGGGAATTTGAATTTAAATAATATTCTGGTGTTAGCGACTCTTGACCGGCTACATTAGTACCAGCCTCGAGCCCGCGACAGTCATATATGTTGTTTTGGGAGTCATTGGCAAACGACATATTCTGTTGTTTAGGTATGAGGATGTGTTGGTTCTGTGATACCACAGTACTCACCAATATAACTGTTGAGGTCTGATATCTCGTAATCTGTATGTATTTTAGAAAATGTTGAATATTGTTTTGTGCTATATGGCAGCACATATCTTACATATGTACTGCCTGTGCAGAAGCATCATTACCAACCCATCATTAGCTGAGCTGCTGAACTTTTCATGAAATTGATCCACAAAGATTTCAGTGACTCCTCCTCTGATTTTACAGCCCGTCACTCTGCCCACTCACAAGGTGGATTAACTGACAAGTGTGTAACTAGCAGGAGGTCCGGGTGTCTACATCTAGTTTTTGTTTGCATCACTGGCCCCTCCAGGGGATGGGAGCTTTGCCTGGCACTGGGCACGCCAAACTGGAGAGCACGGCAGGAGGCAAAACACTGATTTTTAATTGATACATTAAACAGTCAAACAGATTGCACAACCTCAGGCCATAAACAAAACAGCATGCACAACTCCAAGCCCCAGGCAAGCAGAGAAGCACTATCTCTCTCTGTCATCTCCCTGTCCTTATTCTTAGACTTATTCTCTATTCCGCAGGGATGCACTTTTGTTGTATTGTCTGGTTCAGCGGCTGAAAAACAGTCTGCACACATACCTGCACAGTTTGTGGAGGAGCTGCTGCTTCTCTCAGGCACAGCTGCAGCACGGGAATGGGATCAATAGACTCTGTTTTATGGAAATTGACTATGTCTTTTATTTGACTTCCTGATCTCAGCCAGCAGACAAAGTTTCAAACTGCATCATGTTCTTTCTGTGTGTGTGTGTGCTTGTGATCAATATGATCTGCAGCTCCCACTCCAACTAATATGTGTTAAATAGGAGAGTGCTTGTTGTTTGGCAGGACTAATTAAAATGATTTATGCTAGCCTTGCATGACATCGCTGGAAGCCAAAGTACAGCCCTCAAGATAAAAAGCCAAATGAATTAATCCATTTGCCAGACACATATACTCTGTGACGCTCAGTGAGTCGTGTAGAAGCCAGTCAACCAGTAATATCAAAATACAAGTGTACACGTACAGCATTTGTGTCTTTAAGCATGCCTCTGTTAGATTATGTGAATATTGTAGATGAGATCAACTTTGTTCTCAATTAAGCTAAGGTCTATTTGAATTCAGGGGCATTTACTCCCTCAGTTATTTGTTTGATCAGGTGAGACATCTGACTTTTTAACTCTGTTGATACCAAAAGCCTAAAAAGCTGGTTCTAAGGAAAAAGTGTGCATAGTTTGCACAAGGTGAAGAATAAGGATAAAGAGTCTTACCATCAACAAAACTAACTACAGACACCACCAAACTGTAGACAATCACACAATTAGAGTGTGAAAGTTCATTCTTGACCTTGAGACTAGTAGATTGATGAAATAATTTCAACTCAAGGTCCACTCACTTGCTGTTTGTCCACTTTTTCCAGGACTTTTAACTGCATCTCATGGCCTTCATCAGTGCATGGAGTAACCTCAGTGGTCTTGGAGTTGGGTCTGTTGTCATCACATGCCCTAAATATGGAAGACTGAATGAACAGCAGATATAGACAACATCAGTTGTCTGTGAACACCAGACCAAAACCTCTCACTGCATCCACTGGGAAGAGGTCAAAGGTCATCAGGCAGGAGTCAGTGGATGGATAGATATAGATATTGTTGTATTTGCTTCTTTACTACAAAGACCTCTGTACTTTACTGCCTTATTTATTTATTTATTTTTACTGATGTTCAATCCTAGCATCTTATTAGCACAATTATTAACTGGAAATAAAAATACAATTTAAATCATTTTTCTTAAACCCAAAAAACATAGTTGGCAGTGACTTTTTTTCAGCCCTGAGTAGTGTCTGCAGATATTCTGTCAGGCTACATACAGCACCAATGACCTCCACCAATATGGTAGGGCAAAATGGTCCACAAAGCACTCACTGCACCGCTCACTGATGCTCATTAAATACAGAGCCCTGGAGGTGTCATGGAGAAAAAAATGAATTAATTCTCTAGATTTAATAATTTGTGCTCTTGAATTACTTAATTTGTGTTCTCGATTTAATAGCTTATTGTTTTTGCCGTGAGACACTCGCTTTCAAGCTCTGTTTTTCACTCTCTCGCTGCCCAAACAAAGACACTCCTTAATGAAAACCATAAACAGTAGCTGTATAGGTTTACTAGTCTGCCTCTGCACACAGGACAACGTCTGAACGTCAGGCTTTTTTTCCCACACGTTGGTGGAGACGTGGGAGGCTTGAGTATAGCAGTTTTATGCACCCCAAATTACAAAAAATAGCCCAAAAATAACTATATATTAGATCAAATGATGTTGCCGCACAAATTGTGGCTTTTGTCTCAGTGCTGGAATTTGGGAAAAAAAGTCTTATGTTCATGTATTTTTTCATTAAGTGTTAGCTTTGAGGCTTTGTTGGGGCCGGTGAGAGCGAGAGACAGAGCTTGACGCCAGTAACAATAGAATCAGAATCAAGTTGATTGCCAAGTAGGTTTTCACATACAAGGAATTTGCCTTGGAATATTGGTGCATAACAATACGTAAGTAAGTAGAAAATAAAAAGAAAGATAAAGCAGGTACTGGAAGTCAAGAAGTATAAATATAAAATTGACAATAGGCTATTAAATCGAGAGCACGAATTAAGTAATTTGAGATAATGTATGAGATTTTTTTTTTGTCGCCATGACACCTCCCTGGCTCTGTGGCTTACTATTTTGAGTGGATGGTAATAACTGAAGGCGATTCAGATGGGTTAGGTGTATCAACATTTTTATCAACCCAGATCTTCTCTGTCTGGACTACGATGGCTGGCAGAGGTGGAAAGTAATTAAGTACATTCACAAAAGTATTTTACTTTTGAGGTACTTGAGTAATTCCATTTTTTTGTACTTTTTACTCAACTACATTTATTTAAAGCTTTAGTTACTAGTTTCTTTGTAGATACAGATTATTAATGCACAACATGAACAAATAAATTATGATATTATTATACATTAAACAACCCAGTTAAAATGACTCCCACCTTTACCAGCTGCAACATTAAAGTGATACGTACATTAATGTAATTGATAATCATAATCCAGTAATATATATGTATATATTATTCTAAAATGGGTAATATATATTTTGAAGTTAATACTTTTGTACTTTTACTTATGTAGAAGATCTGAGTACTTGAGGAGAGACAAAAGGTTTGGTGGTTCATGTAGGGCTCCTGTATATCATGCTCAGCTAAAGTTACAGAGACTAAAACACAACTAATTAGCTACTTTAAAGTCAATTTCATTGTTCTTAGTAATTTGTGTATAATTGGGCAGTGTTAAATGAAAAACAAACAACAAAATAAACAGCATTTTGGTTCAGAGTAAAGAAAAAGTGTGGATGTGATCACACCCTGACATGATGATCAGCCTTTAAAGGCTCTGCGTTCTGGTTTCAAAGACATCAAAGCAGCTAGTTTAACTGGATCAGAGCAGGATGACCACAGTGGGTTTGAAGTGATGAGCTATTATAGTATCAGCATCAACATAGCTGCTCCAAATCTCCCAGTGGGTTAGGACGGTTTGTGTTTTTTGTTTTTCAACTCCTGTTTGAGACAAAAGGAATAAATGCACTTTAATGAAAGCAGACATTGCTTCTAAAAAGTGTCTTTGATTAATGTTAGACCATTTTAACAAAGAGCAACTCTTATTTCTTATTTCTACAGTCTTTAATTCAACAATCCCTTTCATGTATATTTAGAAGTAGTAGCATACATACAGTAATATATTTGTGGAATACACATGCAGCCTGCTACACCCTCACATATCCAACAGATGAAGTTCAGTTAGTTCAGCCTTATACATATTCATGCTCAGTCCTTAATGTGAGTGTGATGCAGATGTGAGTACCTATTCTTAGACTCACTCTGGTGACATGCTACATAAGGCGAAGCAACACACACACACACACACATCTTATACAAGTAGTCTAAGGAATCTGTTTGTTGGAACTTTCACACTTTAGTCAACAATGTGCAAATTAGATAGGGCAAAATCTCATTAACTACCTTTGTAGTGTTGACATTTCATTTGGATCCAGCAAGACGAAAGCACATCTCTTCATTTCACACAGTATTTTATTAAAGCATAGATGTCAACTGCAGCAGCATACAGTACAGTAGGTGTCCATATTTTCTCTGGGTGTGGTAGTGAAGCTGTCAGCATACTGCTAATGACCACTAAACCACCTCATTGACAAACCTCCAGTTCTCCTCTCAGTCTCAGACTCTGAGTGCAGTATGGTAGGTATGTTTCCCATAGCTCTGACAGGAGCAGGATAAGGGCATCAGTTTTCTTTCAGGATGGCTCAGACTGTTAAAGGGGACATATTATGTTCATTTTCAGGTACATACTTCTATTTGGGGGTTCTACTGGAATAGGTTTACATGCCTTAATGTTCAAAAAACACATTATTTATCTCATATTGACGATTGCTGACGATTGTCTGAAATGCTCTGTTTTAGCTCCTGTCTCGATTGGTCAGCCCCCACGTGGGAGAGCAGGCACTGAGCCGGCACCGCCCACCAACTTTGCAAACGCTCCACCCGGTTCCCCTCAGTTCCAATCGCTGTTTTGGGATCACTGTAATGAAGTTTTGCTGCACTTATACCTTGAATATTTCCACAATAACCCCTTCTACACCAAGAAACTCAATACTGCAGGACATCAGCAACCAAGACTACAGGTTTC
>LKNJ01007749.1:0-11225 GCA_002120245.1 Maccullochella peelii | reverse complement strand
ACAAAACAGACACGCCAGAACAGGAAACAGAAACATGACAGACATGGAACTTGACAAAACTGACGAGACATGACATATCCTTAAGTGCTATGGTGCTTATACCTAAAGCTCCACCATAAAAATACTGCTCACATGGTAATACATTAGTAATAATAATCCAATAATGTAATATAACACTGACAGGAGCTATTCCGCTGCATAGTACTTTTACTTTGGATACTTATGCAGCTAATACTTTTACTTGTAATGGAATAGTTTTACATTGTGGTATTACTATCACTACTTCTTCCACCACTAATTTATACTGTATGTCGCCTGATGTCACTTGAATCTCCACTGAAATCCAAGTTGTAAGATCACCAACAAGTGAGTTATTCCCTGTAGTTTCATCGCAGCCATTTCCCCAAGCTAATGAAGTTATCAGGGACCAGTTTTTTCCCAGCATTAAATGTCAAATGCAAATTTTTCAAACCACCTTGCACAGTGTAATAAGTCAAACTACTGCACTGTGGGTATGGAACAGTTGGACTATGCTGCACAAGCTGTTTAAAGAAATCTGACATACATTTTAATGTATTTTATTTTTGGCAATACATTAAAATGCGTGGGCTGTGGAATTATCTACATGTTTGTAAAAACACAAACAGGAGGAAGCTGATGTGGGACTATAAGGGTGAAGTTGCGATGTTTGTCTCATACATTTATTGAAATTTCAAATGATATGGGTCTAGATATATGCTTGTATTTGGAGTAAACTATTCCTTATGAAAAAAGGTATCGCACTCCTTTTCAGCCACCCTCCTTGCTTCTTTTGCTCCTGTGAAAAACCTTTAGAATCAGAGACATGCCTGTTGTTCCTTTTTTTTTCTTTTCAAACAAAAAAAAAACTGTGTCTTTTGGTGTGCAGGGAGGATGGGGAATCAAAGAAAACTTGTCTGTAGTTAAAAGATTAAATTAGGGATTTTCAATTTACTGCCTGAGGGTAAGGTAGCCTCTGGAGACGGTTTAAAAAAGTATCACGACTTTTGTGTTGGAATTTCATCCATGGCCCCAGTTAACACAGCTTTGAAGGGATGTGTGTTGAAGAAGAGTAGTTAATATGGATGGAATGAGAGTTGTTAATGAAGGAGGAAAAGAGAATTCTTAAGACCGTGGAATATGAGTACTTAATGATCTTAGCATCTTTGCTCACAAACGTGGCTAGAAAGAATAAAATGATGTGTGTGGATATAACAATCTGCATGAAATTACTGTCTGCGTCATTCTTGAAATGATGACTTATGCTGTAAAAGATGGGCCTAAATTGCAAGACCTTGCAATATTTGCATGGAAACTGTCTATCCTGCATAAACAAGTCCTCCGTTGCAGCATCCTGGAGTTTCCTGGAGGGGCTGATTAATGTTGGATAGAGTCATGTCTAACTTGTTTGTGTCAACGGGTTGGAAGAAGTTAAAGTTGCATGATTCTGCTGTGATGTTTGAACACGGCGTCTGATTCAGTGTCCTAATCATGGTTCCTCGGGCAACACACCGCTCCACCCCCACCCCCCCTTCGATACAGAAATAACCATCCGCTTCTTCATGCCTTCTGTTGACTCTCAAGTTGACAGTCACACAAACGGACACACACAAACATGAGTGTTGTAACACACAAAAACATGGGTGGACGGACAGACACAAAGGCAGACATACACACAGGCCTCATAACACATCTGCTTGAGGGTTCTCCACACACACACACACACACACACACCCTCCTTTTTCTCTAAATGATTTATCTGTTCTGATTTGGGAGAAATGATTCTCCGTAATGAAACAGACAGAGAAGATGATTTTTTTATTCATCTCAGGACAAAGCAGGCCATGCCCCTTCTCTTCATGGTAGACAGCTCGTATAAACACCGCCAATGAGTTTGGAGTTTTCCCATTACCCCCTCACACCCTCTCATCATCTCCACTCCGGATTCGGCACACTTGGACAGACCGTCCATCTAATGAAGGCCTGCAAATTCATCGCACAGCGCCTCGGAGAACCTTGCAGAGAATCTTTCTGTCACCATCCTCCCCTTAATCAATTTACAGGTCGCGAGCTGCAGGCTTACCTCGATGATTATTGTTATGGCGAGGCGGGCGTGCTCATCGCTCGCTTGTCTAACCTCGCTAACACCTCCAGAGCAGGCGACCAGATTGAACGATAGAGTTGTCTCGGCAAACCCATCCTGATTTAGAGCCCCTCGTAAAATTGATACTTATTTTTCTCTTCTCCGGTGCTCACTGAAGTGCGATATCATAAACTGCTCCTCCTTTTTTTTTTCCTTCTGTTTCTCGTTCGGAGATTTAAGGCTCTGGGTCGCAGGGGTCACTGAGCAGGCCTCTCTCAATGTCGGCGACCGCCTCTGAAGTCTGGAATTCTATTCAGCTAAGGGTTGGGGGGATCTGAGTCACTGCCAGAAAAACATAACGAAGGATGCACGGAATGGGTTCTTTGAGTGCTTTAAACAATTTTCATTTTCACGAGACTTAAGTGGATATTCGGGGGCCTCGTGACCCCACCTTCCAATCTCCCTCTTCTTTCTCTGTCTCTTAGTCACTCAGTCGCTCACACGCGGAGGCCCGCTAACACATAGAAGATAGGCTTTGTGCTTCACTGTTATTATCTCCCTGTTAGTAAGCTGGTTATATGGGCAGCAACGCTGAACTGGGTCAAAAGCTCTCCAAAGTGATTGACAGACAGACGGAAACGCACACACACACATACACACACACACACACACACACACACACACACAGGACTGTAGAATATTACTGCATTGAGACTGAACAAGAAAGTCCATCACACATGTGAAAAATGTGCGTATATCTCCTTGAGAAAGTACTATATTTAGAGGCAGAGTAAGGCAGTCAGATTTTTCCCAGTCAGCTAGCAAAATTATAAATACATAGAAACATAATATAAAACTCTTCTGCCAAACCGTGAGCCTTGTTTTAAATAGATGATTCTTCCAGATTTTTCCCTGCACTAGTGCCCACACTCCCATCGTGTGTTTCAGTGTTATGTTGAGGACATGTGCATGTTTAATGCAGTGGAAGGGACATGACCTGTGCTCGTACACTTGAGATAAGGAGGCTTTGGAAGAGGCCAGGGACGTCTGAATCTATTTCTTTTTTTTTTACCACTGTTAATTGCATTGGTGCGTCCTGCAGCAAGTTTCTAGCAAAGGACTCTACATATCCTTATGGCCATAACTCCATCAGTGACTGTGAACGGTGATGGCACTTTTTCTCATAATATTCTAACTTATTTGTATTTTTGTGTAATCACGGTGGTTCAGAAAATCAACTTATTTCAGCTTTGTTTTTTGAAGTTAGTGTTGCGTTAAATTGCTTTGGTTAATGTGACGGTTGGGTTTTAGTCATGGTTTTGCTTGATTTATTGCAAAAAACAACACCTCATGCTAGACTTCATGTCCATATCAGACAAAAAACGTGACATTAATTTAATCCAAGTAAGCGCATGAGGAACTGTTTGGTACATCAACTGCTCCACTGCCTGATGAAATTCTGCACAAGGCCATGTGACTAATATTGCATGAAAAATCCAAGCAAGATTATTTATTTTAGTTTTGCATGTGTCTTGCGTGTGTGTGGGCACTGCATGTGAGCAGTTAGGACTGGGATGTGGAAAAGTTTAGCCTTGGAGAGAAGACCCCCAGATCTGAGTGACCACTCACTTTACAAAGCCAACCTAAATCCTGCAAATTCCTACTTTAGCACGAGATTCTCTTCAGTTGAAGTTTTGTGCTGTGCAGAATGAAGCCTGGAAGACTATGGTGTGGTTTTGATGATGAAATCTAACTTGCTGCCTTTCAAACCCCCCAAACTTCATGAACAACTATGAATTAAAGGAATCATTTGACATTTTGGGAAATGCGCTTGTTGGTTTTCTTGCCAAGAGTTAGATGAGAAGATCAATACCACTTGCATATCTGTCTGCGAGCTAAGGCTACAGCTAAGAGATGTTTAGCTTAGCTCAATTTAAAGACAGAAACTTGGGAACACTTTAGTTTTTGTACAGATTAAGCAACCAAGATATAATGTGTTATTTAGTGAGCTTTAGCTTATCTTAGCTTAGCATAAAGACTGGAAAAAAGGGGAAACAGCTAGCCTGGTGCTGGTAGGTGAATTTAGCGACCTTTTGGCAGAGCCAGGCTAGCTGCTTCGCCCTGTTTCCAGTCTTTGTGCTAAGCTAAGTTAACCAACTGCTGGCTGTAGCCTATTTACCGTACAGATATGAGAGTGGCAGCAATCTTCTGATCCAACTTTCGGCTAGAAAATGAATAGACGTATTTCCCAAAATGTCAAGTGTTGTAGGTATAAAATTAAGTTTGATTCTGTAAATATGTAGCGCAACATTTGTTAAGATTTTGGCGTTGTGTGTGCCACATTTATCCAAAGTCCATGTCTCAGTCAGATGTCTCACATCGCCTGTCAATCATGAATTGTAGAGGTTACTTGAAATGACGCCTGTCCCAAGAAAAGGTCTATTGACACTTTCCAGACCTTAGTGAGCCAAAGCAAAGACTTGGCTGCCTTTGTGAGGTTTGAAGACTTGTGTCAATATGTAACTGTCACTGAGAGAAGCGGTCTGTAGGATACAAGATGTTAACTGCAAGTTTGACAATTATCAATGCAAAAAAGTCCTGATGGGAAAGGAAAAATAAATTAGTTTTGACTCTGAGTGTTGGCTCTTTAAATATATATGAAGGGGATCGTGTGCATGTGTAATGCAGTGGAAGGGACATGACCTGTGCTTGTACACTTGAGATAAGGAGGCTTTGGAAGAGGCCAGGGATGTCAACATCTTTTTTTTTTTACCACTTTTAATTGCATGGGTGCGTCCTGTAGCAAGTTTCTAGCACTCGACACAAGTACTCGACATATCCTTATGACCATAACTCCAGTTTGTATATACAGCAACTCATGGTGGGAGGGGATATGAGGAAAAATTGCTTATGTAATTGCAACACACACAAAAACTGCAAATCATTTGCAGTTCAACACACTCCTTGCTTGTGTGTTTTTCTTTTTGTTCTTTTTTTTATCTTTATCTTCCCCCTTTCTTTTTGTCTTTCCTCTTCATGATTCCCTTCATCCCTGCATGTTCATTTCAATATTTAATTGGCAAGCTTTTACATTATTCAGTCAGTGCACAGGCAAGGTGTGTGTATTCTTGTATTTCTATCTTTGGGAAGACCAGTTTGAGTTGTAGATCTGGAGTGAGGACATTTATAATAACAATGTGACAATGAGGGTAATCATAAGTATAAAAGTACAGATGCATATACACACACACACACACACACACACACACACACACAAATACCAGATATTTGACTTTATCTGTAGATTTGATTATTTTTGTTTTTCATCTGACCTCCCTCTTTACCGGCTCTGACTTCCTGTTAATTTACATTTATTGTATTTTTCTTATATATTTTGCTGCTTTCTTTCCTCTTGTGTTTTGCTTCAGTTGTCTTCCTCCTCTGTCTCGAGCTCATCTGTTTGTTTGGGGCTGGGTTTTCCAATGTGCTTGTTGTGAGAAGAGAGGCAGATTTTGCCCACTACAAAGCAGCGAGAGCCCTGCTCCTGTATTAAATCTTGTGGGCTTACTGAGCAGCTTTGTGTTTTGACAGGTAGGAGGAGCTGTGTTTTGCTGAGGTGCTTGGCCTGGGCAGGTTGGTAGATAGAAGAGACGGGAGGGATTTGTTTTGTTTTGACGCTAGTTTCATGCAGGGATCTTTAACCCTTTTTCAGCACTAATAATAATCATGTAAGTAAAGGGCACCCATCCAAGAAATAGTCTGGCACATAAACCCCCATAAAACCATAATGTGTCAGTTTTTGTATGAATTAAACAAATAGATTTAACGTGTCAATTACTGAGCTTTAGAGGCACTCTAAAGAGGGGTAGGCATATTTGTTGCTTTTGGCAGAGCCAGGCTAGCTGTTTCCCCTCTTTTTCCAGTATTTATGCTAAGCTAAGCTAACACACACATGCACACAAATCTACCAAAAACTTTTTTACCCCTTCATGAGTTTCTTTGTAAGCCATGTCTCCAAGGCAAAGTAATAGTGAGATAATATGCAAAGTAATACTGACCCTGGTGAGCTGTGGGGGTGACACGTTGGCAAAGAAAGAAGAAATCGATATGTAGGCGATGAAAACTGCAGGCAAAAATAAAACCGCTATACTGTCACTCATGAAATGCTTATAAATAAGGCTGGGAGCATAAAATGTTCTTTGCATGCCTCAACTGTACATAAAGCATCACATACAACACTGCAGCACATAGCTTTTAAAAATATACAAAATGGATCCACAAGTAGAATATATTCTTTTCCTCAGAACGGAGTAATCTCCAGCTGTAATCCAACATCTCACATTAAGAGCTCCTTCAACTCAAGTGATACGAGACGCTCAATACAAAAACATGTTCAGTGCAACACTCGCAGAGGGCTGATTGAGATCCCTGCACACCAAATGTAAACGAACGCTCTGAAACATGATTTTCTTTTGACATGTTGAGAGTGCCAAGCAATTACAAACAACATTAAAAATGTAATGAACCATATTTGCTTCTGGGCCAAGTGAGAGAGAGAGAGATGTGCGGAAGATACAGAAGATACGAGGACTTGATAGAAGCGTGAAAGTGGGTTACACATACTGGGAGAAAAACTGAATCAAAGAGGTGTAGAGAGGAAAAGAACTTGAGGGATAGAAAGAGTAGAGCAGCAAGAAAGAAAAAGATGGAGAGATGTTGAGAGAGTCTGTGCTGCTCCTGTGAGGTGGATGTTTGCAGTCTACATGCAATGCTAGGTCTCCTGTAACAGAGCAATAATAAAGGGCCTGCAGACACTGTGGGAAATTGGATTTTTATGGCAGCTCATCAAATATAATTAAAAGTTTGGGATATACAGAGTGGCGGCAGTAAGAGTTTAGACAGGAGAGGTGGCTTTGTGAATACCATTGTCTATAGTAAAAGAGAGAAGCGTGAAACGCCTTAAGGCAGGACCATGCGTCACAATTGTTGAGATGATTTTTTTTTTTGATGACTGACCAAGTTGGATTGAATCTGTTCCAGTCTGGGTCAGTTGACGTAGTCGTTCTTATTAATATTATTTTGAATGCTGAGCTTGGAGGTTCATTTTTGACCTTGCAGTTGACAAAAAAATGTTAGCACAAGGACACTAATTGGGAATTTCTTTAAGATTTCAACCACATCTGGTGGCCTTCATCAGCAGATGGCGTTTGCTTAGTATTAATCTCCCTCCATGTACGACCACCTGGTATCACATTACTGAAATTCCATACGTTGGTCAGGTTATTAGAACTGAACCATCTCCATGCCAACTGAGCAAACTACATCTGCTGATGAGTGCTACGAGGTGTGGTTGAAACCTCCAGAAATTTAAACCTTGTGCTAAGAATATTTGTCAAAACATGTTTGATTTTTACAAATGCAAACAGGACCCGACATGGGTGCAAGCGGGAGAAATAATAAAAACCAAACCAACCAAACCTAAAATGGCGAGCAAACAACAAACTGCGACGTGTACTTCATCATGTGCTGGCGCAGAGCTAGCCCCATTTGTCACGTCAGCACTCATTACTCTGTGATCGAACCCTTAGCATTCCCTAAGCAAAGTTTAGTGGAAAAGTCAAAATTGTTATTATTTTCATGATCCCACAGGTGTCTACACTCCGCTCGGAATGATAAAATGTCCGGATTGAAACATACAATTAAATCTAATATTTCCATAGACTGTGTGGCTACGCTCTGCGCTTCTTTTTTGCCAGATGTATATGTTGGTTTTGCCCCAGGCAAATTTCAGACAGACAGTATAGATCTGTGGGATCACGTGAATATCTTTTGAAGATGCAACCTGCTGCTCGACAAAAGGTAAAGATTTATGTTTTGATGTACTGAATGCTAAGATCACAAATGGGCTAGTGCAGTGACATAGTTAACCTGAAGTTCGACTCACTCCGAGGAAGTTCACTCACCTCCAGCTCTATCTGCAGAGTTTACAGTCCTAGTTACCCTCGTATTTCTATCCTCTGCTAATTTCCCTTTTTTGCATAGATTGCAGCATACATTAGCAGGGCAAACTCTTTTGGATGAATTTCTGTTTGTGTTTTGGTTGAGAACACATTTTGGCGGTTGCATAGTGACACAACTGTAATAATAGCCTATCTTGTGTTGTGTGTCTCTGTATCCTTTGTCAGAACATAAATATCTGTGGTGGAAACCGTGATTATATGTGGTTTCTCCAGTCTTTGTAGGTTTCAGGTAGTCTTCAGGTCTAAATGATATGAAAAGTATCTGTCATGCTGCACAGATCTGTCAGGAATTGGACTGAAAATTACTGAAGTTGTTAAACATATAATACAATTGGTAATTACTTACACATGTGGAGTGAATCGTCTTTTTCATCGACTTAGAAAAACAGCAGTTTTCATTATTTAACTGCTGCATATTTAACAAGCTACAATTAGCAGATGAAAGTGAATTCTTTAATTATAAATCAAACAAATGCACAGTAGATAGCAACCTTGTGAAGCTTTAAAATGGTAAAATCTCATATGATAATCATACATTCTGCCAACTTTGGCAACAGCAGCTAATGCCGCTAACATTTTGAACTCATATGGAATGAATGGAATAAGGATCAGAAAAGTAAAATCACTAGTTTTAATTCAACATATCCAAACAGGCTGTAGCAAAGTAGGCACCAGTAATCTGAGCCCAACATCACACCAAAAACAAGTTTGCACTGAAGTAAAACAAGAATAATAGGCGAAGCAATCACAAATGGAGAAGGAAAGTGGAATGGTCTGGTGTTATGAAATGAGGAAATGCTTGGATGAGAAATAGCAAGAGAGGAAAAGAAACAGACTTATATAAGAAAGAAACAGACTTCACAAAAAGAGAAACATCACAGGGAGAGAGTGCAACTCAGACACAACAGAGGAAGAGAGCATGTGTCAAGGATCTAGTAGGAGAGAGAAAAGATATTTTTCCCCTTCGGATGACACTCAGATCTAATTCAGTCATTTGTCAGCCACACAGGCAGTATGGCTGGCTAATGGACTGGGAAGGCATGAGAGACACAAGCTCAGGGAATCCCTCCGTTGTTATCTGCAGCAGACATTATCAGACCTACTTACTGAGAGCTGGCTGACAACAGAGCTGACACCAGGAATGGCACTACAGCCAGAACTGATGGAGAACATGGCCAATAATTTGAGGGATAGAGGGAATACTGTAATCTCATAGCAGTATGTGTGATTTGATAACCAAAAACTGCATTGCCTTTGAACATGGCACTTAACCCAACTACTGCTTCAGTAGAGCTGCTTGGGAGTCACCAACAGAAGTCGGTGGTTGTACTGGGCAGCTTCCATATTTGAATGTGTGAAACTAAGGGGTGTAAGGATGAACCCATATAACAGTCAGAAATCTGGCTATATTGATACAGAACCACAGATCTGATCCAAATTCTGTGTAAAACAATAAGAAGAAGAAAACAAGAACATCTGGGGGAAAAATCAATATGGCTGTCAAAAAACAATCTTTCCAGGCAACTTTCTTAGGTCAGTATGCAAAGGACGCAAAGGAGACATAAAATAGACCTCAACCGCATTCTTTGGAGATATAAGCAAAGTTTTCCTCCTGTGATATGCTAGCTTCTACGACCCGCAAGCTAATGGTCAAGTGCGGTTTTATATGGTGGTTAGCTAGTCGCCCAAAATCACATTTGTTTGGATAGATTTGTGTTTACACCCCTCGAGTTCAACATGGGTCATCAAAAAGATCACCAAAAAAGACGCGTAACAGGAAGAGAAAAGGTAGGCGTTTCTAAATATATATATTTGGCATATATTGTAAAATAACAGCACAATTAACTTAATTATTAGGAGACAGGATTACATTTTGGATTTATTTAGTTTTATATTTAATTGTGTCTTTTAAGAAAGGTAACATGTCTGCTGACAAATTCAGAAAGATGACACTGACTGCAGGAACTAAGGTAAATTAATACCTTTTGAGCAGCATTTTAGTGAAAAAGTCACTCTCCTTTCGGACTGGCTAACAAGTTATCCAGTGTATCACTGCCTATGTTTACTATAGCTGATGTGGCTCAAGACACAATTTTCTTCTTCTTTTTAAAAAAAAAAAAACATTGAGGAAATAACTGATTTTATTTTAGCCTTAACTTTATTATTGAACATTAAAAATATCAAATACTAAATGTGGCTGAATCGAAACATACTGAACCGGCTTTGAGTAGCAGTGTATTGCATCGGATCATGGGCTGTGTAGACTTTGAATTGCTTGAGAGGCAGAGATACACACTCCAAGTGAAAATACATGTACGTGAAAGAGACTGCTGAAAAAGACTGTATGTGCAATCCAGCAGGGAGGTTACAGATACTTCAAACTTTAAATCCTTGAATCACACTCAAATGAAGAGTGTTTATAGTCTTAAATCAGTAATGGATTCTGTTGTTTGATCAGCATAAAAATTGTTAGATCATAATTTGAGATATAGAAGAAAGGTTGCTTGGTTGCAAAGACCTCTACTGTGTTCTCCTGTTCCATAGTTTTATAATTAGTACAAGAGCATACACACTTCTCTGCCATATCACTGCCGTGCCTATAATCAAAACAAAGAACATCTTCTCTTCTATAATTACTATAATACTCTAGTGTAGTGAGATAATACCAACGTAGGAAGACAGAATAATATTATATTGAAGTTTAGAATTCAGGTTTATATCACAGATAAAGCACAGCTCAATGGATATGCTAAAAGGCTGCTATCACAGTCAAAAGAAGTGTGGATTTATGGCACAGAAAAGGCTGACTGGTGCACAGATTTTTTTTTTCAGGCATGATGTAGTTAAACTGGAATACCTCAAGCCGTTTAATTCACCGCTGAATTCAATACTGTGGAAATGTCTTTTCTCCCTGTGGCATAGTAGTGAGCATGAAAAGGAGTGCAGAGTGTAGGCTGCTGTTCTGAGTGCCATTGACACAGTGAGGAGCAATGGGAGCTCTGTCTTACTCAACCAAGGAAGAGCTGACGAACAAAAGGCTTGGTGAATCATATATAATGCATGTAGTAAAAAAAAAAAAAAAAAAAACTTACACTGAATGTAGG
>LKNJ01007748.1:0-11231 GCA_002120245.1 Maccullochella peelii | reverse complement strand
ACCTCTCTCATCTTTTTAAGTGGGAGAACTTGCACAATTGGTGGCTGACTAAATACTTTTTTGCCCCACTGTATAACAGTAAAGTCATTTACTGTCACCTGTATATCTAAGTAGATATTAATATGGCATCAAGACAAATGCAAAGTACAGTACTGAGTCCAGTTCTTCAGTGTGGACACATACACTCACTCGCTCTCACATACAGTGTTGAGTGATGTACTATGGTGCTGTGACACATTTGTGACCTGATTGTCAGATCTGTGGTTCTTCATCTCACCAGGAATGGAAAAATCAATGATAAAGAGCCAGAGGGGAAACAAAAACTGACTGTATCCTCTCCGACCCTGCCACATGTATGTGTGTCTGATTACCCAGTTTAGAAGTAAAACAACTCATATTAAAGCGTTTTTTGAGCACTAGAGGACAGAATGACTGGAATGAGCAGTCAATTTCTCCTGGCTAACATACAGTACTAGCAGTTTTTCCCACAGGTTAATTTGAATTTAAATTCATTTGTGGTTTCATTTTAAAGTAAACTGTGAAGCAACATTGCATTAGGTCATTTTTTACAACGTTTTGCATTTTTAAATAAGTATATTCTCACATCCTCAAGTATAGTAGAAAAAAGAAAAACACAAACAATAGAAGAAGCAGGGTTGGTATCGAGAATTGGTTTTGATTTGGAGCTGATTTTTTATTAAGGTTAAAAAGCATACTTTTAGAAAGTATAGACAAAGTATGGACCTACTGCGCTTCTGTCTACATCACAAGTTAGGTATGCATTAATGCATATAGTGTTTGACCCAGTCGTAGTCATAATGGCCCAAAATCAACGGTGCCTCACCAAATTCACGTTTTTAACAGCAAACATTCAACTTCTGTTTGGGAAGATAAAGAACACTTATATTTTACCTTAAACCAAGGTTTCCTCTACTGAAATATTCTAACAAGAATCTGAACCAAGAATCAATAAAAATCTAACTGATACCCAACCCAAGAGAACATTGTGTTTGTAAGGCTAATATGTTGCCTCTGGCTCCGAGGTAAACAATCTCCAACCACCATGATATGTCACAAAAAGTAAAAACACATATATGTGTGCAAATACACACACATAAATTTACTGGGCATTCACACTCACATACTCACACACTGCTGAATGTATAAGAGCATGCTCTGGTTTTGAGTTACCATAACTAGCAAACAGCATGCTGGTACATAAAAAGTGGAGGGAAATATTGAAACGCGCGCACACACACACACACACACACACACACACACACACACACACACACACACACACACACTCCCTCACACTGTTCATGGTAATGTTGTTGTCTCCAGCATGGCTATGTCAAGGGGCTCCTTGGCAACCGGGCTGTAAGTTTTGGTCAATTTTAGGTTGCCATGGAAACCTGGGGGACTATGCAGAATAGACGGGCTGGATATTGAGGTGACAATGACGGATGACGTTGTCTTACACGTAGTCCTTGTCCCCGACTCCTCCACCACGTTATTCACCTGTGTAAGCAGAGGGAGGAAGAGAGAGATGTTCAGGTATTGTGGCTGAGACTCGACACATTTGATGTGAGTAGGTGGCTGGATGTTTGTGTGAAAGAAAAATGCAGAGAGGTGGAGGTTAAGGGAGCGAATTAAGTTTTATCAACTGTTGCTGTGATTTGGATCAATACAGCTCTTGTCCACTTAACCTGCCAGTGCAAGACTTGAAACAGTCCCAGCTTATCAACGGCATTGCTTGGTTGGATTGCTGAATGGCTCTCCCACAGTGCCCTTGATGGAGTGGGACTGTATCACACGGTTGACCTCCTGAGATCAATAGTTTTGCACTATCGGAGCAAAGTACTCTAAAAAAATCTACTTAAATATGCTCAGTTAAAGGTTAATTCTGTTCTGTTACAACTTGAGTCTTATTTTTGTAGTTTGGGCCAAATTTTCTATGAGTAAAAATTTGATTGTACTCAGTATGTTAAAGGAATAGTTTTGTGAATTTGTTGGGCACAATTTGGGAAACAGCCCTTATTTGCATTCTTGCCAAGAGTTAGATGAGAAGATCAATACCACTCATATGTCTGTATGAAGCTGCAGCCAGCAGCCGGTTAGCTTAGTTTAGCATAAAGACTGGAAAGAGGGGGAAACAGCTAGCCTGCTGCTGTCCAAAGGTAACACAATCAACCAACCAGCACCACATTAGCTACACATAGCTATTTATTTATATATTTTATAATTGTTAAACAAACAAACTTTTAATATGTACCTAAAATCTTAATGCTTTTTCTGTGAAAGTAAGTCTTTTTCCAAGGGGAGCTTTTTCGAACTTGGCTGATTCTTAGTACAATATTCTTTTCATTTCTGCAGAACAGTCAGTCAGTGTTGTCTGTCGGGCTCAGTCAGTCATTCTTTACATCACTTCACTCTTTTGTGTTGGCAGTGGAGGGCATCCAAAACAGATAATATAATCACTTTGTTACAGAAACATGGGGTTTGGGTGTGAAAGTTGGAGCAGAGGATGACATGTTGAAGCTCCTACGCTGGTAATTTTCCACAAGGTTTGATTAAGATGTCAGAGCAGCAGAAAATGAATGAAACTGGACAGGACGCCCGAGCAGGAGAGATGGCAAAGGTTAAGACTGGTGTGGCTTTTTATTATAAGCATCTCTTGAAAGGACCAAAACAAACAAGAAATTTGTCTTACTGACAGTTATCTCCTGATGTAGTTTTGATTCTGTTCCATAGAACTCCACTGTTGTCCAAAAACTATTACTAAAACTATTAATAAAACATGGGAATAATAGGATAAAACAAAAACATTGAGTAACATGTTCCTTAATTACAATGAACATGGCCAGTGTAATTCTGAAACAACTTATAACAATGACAACACTTTCAGTTGAAAATAACAGTAGTTCTGTGTTGCATATGTTATTCCCTTTCAGTAGTACATTGCGCACGCATGTACATCACAAGAAATATGTCGTTATATCATGAAAAATCTTGAAATAACAAGACTGAGCGTTTAATTTATATACTGTATATAGTGTAAACACAGTTTTAACAGTGAAGCTACAACCGTGAACATTAGGTACTTACACTACAGTAAGTGCATTACTGTAGTAAAGCAAGGTCAAGGCCATCAGCAGTATTGATTTGGAAAAGCATGATATCCTGCACTACAGGTACACTAAATGACTGGACTACACCACAATAAAGAGACATGAAAACACATGTTACTTTATGGTACCAATACAATTACAATGAGCTGGCAGGAATAATGGCCGTTCACTGTAATGAAGGAAGGAGATTCCACTAGTGTTTGGACAGTAATGGAGTTCTATGGCACAGACGTTTAAGCTAAATCAGGCTGTTGGTAGGATAAATTTGCTGTTGATTTAATTTTTTCATGGGATTTGTCAACGTGATACAAAAAAAAACATGCCACATCTACTGCACAGAGCAAGAGGTGGACGATCGGTGGACTCTTACAGTAGCAGGCCGATCACTGGTTGGCTGCAGATAGATGTCCGACATGGAGATGTCTTCAGGCTCTGTCAGAGTCTGAACAGTGTGCACATAAACACAGCCATTTAGTGTTAGTTATAATCAAAAGATCTTTTGTATTGTTTGAGCCTCTAGGTCACAGTGTTACTAAATACAGAGCGACTTCATTTCAGATAAAAGAGCATCTCTCTGAAAAGTATGTCATGTTGTTTCCTGCCATAGTTCCCAGGTTATGCCAGTGACAATCACATGTGCCAACAGCAATAGGATTAGCATTAGCACTGAATGGGGGCACCTAAAGTCTCATGGTTTTCTCAAAACCCATGGTGTTATAAAAAGTAACCAAAATTCGTTCTTAAAGGAAAAGTTTGACATTTTGGGAATGTGTTTATTTGTTTTCTTGCTGAGAGTTAGATGAGAAGATTGATACCACCTTCATATCTGTATGTTAAATATAAAGCTACAGCCAGCAGCTTGTTAGCTTAGCGTAGCTTAGCATAAAGAATGGAAACAGGGGCACACAGCTACCCTGGCTGTCCTCCTACCAGCACCTCTAAAGCTTGTCATAAAGAGTCTTGTCATCACAGTGAGGTTTCCAGGCAACAAGCTGAGACTCCACGTCCACATCACTGGGCACGGCCAAGACACCATCCAGCACATAATCCCCCATAAAACCTTTTTTCACTTTTAAAAAACAAGATATAACGTGTTAATTAGTAAGGTTTAAAGGTGCTGGTAGGGGGATTTTGTTACCTTTGGACAGATCCAGGCTAGCTGTTACCCCTTTCCTGTCTTTATGCTAAGCTAATCTAACAAGCTGTTGGCTGTAGCTTCATATTTAACAGACAGATATGAGGGTGGTATCAATCTTCTCATCTAACTCTCTGCAAGAAAGATTATAAGCGTATTTCCCAAAATGTACTATCTAGTCTAAAAGTATCATGTAGTAAAAGTACTTCAGAGTTACCCTAGAGGTACAAAAATAAGTTTCTCTAAATAAATAAAATAGGCAATATTGTAATAAAATATAATTTTGACCAAAAAAAAAAAATCAGGTAAAATGAAGACCAAATGAAAATATAGGAAATTAATGGTTATACTAATCACAAAGGGAAATATGTAGGTAAAAGTACATTTTTGTGCATTTCTTCTTTGTCATTTTTCACCACTGGTTGAAAATGACATTGATTAGAGTACAAGTAGGTAAACAAGTAGAGATTATAGACAAAAGTAAAAGTGTATATCCTCTGCTCTGTGCAGATATTGAAGCAGATGGAGGTCAGAGGCTCCTAGACAATCAGTCTTCATCTGCCAACAAGTGCAGTATGCTGAAACATGGGGTCGCATCATGCAAGCTGTGGATTAAGTCTGAAACATCCAGATTATTGGATTAGTCTTTGGACCCTCTGTAATGGAGTCCTCAGTGAACCTGACCTGCATACCAGTACATCTGTATGTGTGTGTTTGCATATGTGGGGACATGTTTTTTTTTTTTTGTTTTTTTTTTTGAACTAAGATGATTACAGAGAGACGGAAATGCTCCATATATTAAATGCCCCACATAATGACCTGTCACTTTCCATTGGCCTCACAGCACGATGCTTAAAATGTTGCAAACATTCACCAAGAAGCACCGCTCAATATGTTGATATGGTAAAATGCTAACAATCAAATTTCAAGCAAATTAATGACTGTTTTTCCATCTTTTAAAAGGCCTTAACCTCACATAATGTACATCATATTAATACTGCTCACTATATAATATAAAAGGAAATATTCCTTTTGGACTGAAAGGTGGGTAGTCGAATGAATTTAACCTCTGAAGGGTCGTTCAGTCCTTGAGAGCCGTTGAGGTCACACCTGGGTCGTTAGTCCATCTGCCTGTCATGTGAGAATCATTAGAGTCACATGAGTCAAGGTATGAATGAGTCTTTATACCTGATCCGAACGTCCAAACTCGAAGGCAGGATGAAAAATTTGTCATAGAGAGGGGAGAGACCCAATATTGTTTTAATACGGGGACAATGCCGCACATTTTCAGACAGTCTCTCATTGAAAGCCATTCATAGTGTTGCACTCAATTGTTCACAGGAAAAATGACAGAAATAGTTGCTTGAGAGAGAAGTTAAAAACCTGGCTCCTTTCTCACCTCTGCACAGCTGGTTTCTGAAGCTATCTGACAAGCAGTTCTGAGGTTGGACAACACGTCTTGACGACCTGAAGCCCTTTGGATAAAAGGTGAAACGTCTTCTAAATATACCATAACCTGGACGACTGAGAATCTTCACCGTCCATCAGATATTTTTTAAAGGGTTCATCTAGTTTCACTTACAAATAAGCGGTTCAGAATATTTGGGTCAAACTGTGACACCATGTAGGCTACCCAGATATTAGTAATGAAATTGTGAGTAAAATGTAATCATGACCATGAATCCAAAATCCCAGATTGTAAAAATCAGAATATTCCAGTAAAGTCTCTATGTGTAGGATGTTCTTACTTTAATATGGCTCCAACTAACATGACCTCATGGAGTTACTTGCCATCAAATACTGAATATAAACATGACGTCTATTGACTTTAACAGGACGCCGAAACAATACGACCTCCCTTCTCAAATTTAGGAGAAGAGGATTAACATCAGCCATGACGTAATGCCAAAACAGATCAAAAACATCACAAAACTAATGTGAGAAAAGTTAAACTGAGCCTTTCAGATTGCATACATCTTCAGTTTAATACATACTACTGCACAAGTGTGTAAGTAACAGCATATTGACATAAGCCAGGCCCCAATACTCACTGTGATCTGTGAGAGGACACATATGGCCGGGTCAGTGGGGTTGTGGGCTGCAGTTCTCTCAAACTCTCCCATGTTATGGCCTCTCACCTTTGACCTCTGGCTGGCATGGCACACCTGTTTGACATCACTGGACAACTGAAGGGTGACAGGCGTCCGAGACGAGCAGTCCTCCTCCGTGTCTGAGAAGCGGGCCTGGGACAACGCACAGACAAAAATCACAGAGACACGAGACTAAAATCAGCAACTCATGATTCATAGCATTTGTCATAGGAAGTGTAAGACAGAGACATACCATATTAGATATGAGATACACTCACTGATTCGCTCTCAGACAGGGAGGAGTTGCGGGGTTTGGTGGGGCCTTTGCATTCTGATTGGCTGGTGAGTGTTGATCGGCAGGAGGACTGGAAACTGCTGCTGCTGAAACGGTTTCTGCCGGTAACGCACAGCAATACCCCGAGGTAGGGAATATACTTGCTGAGCGCTGACCTGAGAGAGCGATAGAGAGAAATATTCAAATCTATAATTGAACAACTTTTATTATATGATCGTGTTACACCTGCTCCTGTGATGTTGCCTGCCACACCCTCTACCTCCACCTCTCATCCTGTGTCTCCCTCACCTGCTGCCACTCCCTGAGTGGCTTCTCCCTCTCTCTCCCTGTGTGTGGGTGATTGTGTGAATGGAGACAGGTGTGCTGAGTCAGAGCAGCGCCCCACCAGCTGCAACCTGTTCCGTAATCAAGGCCTCTACTTATACTCTGCTCAGCCACTCCCACACTGCCAGATCGTAGCCACTACCAGTTAGTCTGCATTTCCAGCCCCTTTTTGCCAATGTATTCTGTTGTGTGTTTGGCTCTGCCTAGTGCTTCTGTCCTCCAGTTCCGCCTGCTCCAGCCTCTTGTCTTCTAGTCCTCGTCTTGCCTGCCCTTCTTCCCTGCCCTGGACTCTTGTTTTACTCAGCCCCCAGTCCCGGCCTCAGGTTCCCCAGCCACCAGTCCCAGCCTCAGCCCTGGTTTCTTGCTGCCAGCCCAAGTTCCCAGTGCTGTTAAAATAAACACCCTTTTACCATATTCCTGTCTCCGCTTCTCTATCTGCTCTTGCGTCCTTCAGCTCAGCATCGTAACAGATCGTAAAGTGTGGGACCCCCTGACATCCCTGGATGCCGAGCTGAATAAGGTCAATTTCACCTTTATAATTAGGATTAAAGCGACCCCAGCGACAACAAGCTCTGTGTTGCCAAGAGGGAAAAATAGATTCAAGTTCCCTCAGCCAGCTGGTGTATAGCTGTGCATTAAGGGGTTGTGGCAGAGCTACTGAGCCAACACACTTAGACGCCATATACACTGTAGACCACAGTGCATCTTCTCAAAAATGTACGTGTGGTAGTTTGTCTGTGAATTGTATATCGTAATTGTATTCTGCACTGCAGAATACAAAGACAAATTTCTCCACGGGGCTTTAAAGTATATTTATTCTATTCTGTCGGCTGCAGAGATACCATGTGGAGACTGTGATCAGGCAGCATGGGCTGCTTGTGTTTCCGATGCCGGTAGAGATTGATAGTTAAGAAATGATGATAGTCACGAAATAAGGCGAGTCATTTTCCTTTTGCATTTGTGTTGCATTTTGATTTGGTTAGTCTGGTTTATCAGTGTATCATGCCTAACTTGGTATGTTAAGTTTTGGAAATATAAAAAGGTGCACTTGGGATCCAGCTACTTTATGCCACGCTTGGGGCAACTACTGTTGTTGTGCTCTCTCTCGCTCTGCTCCACTCGTGGTGTTCATAGCCTGTTTGGCAGCCTGGGTTTTGTGTTGTTGACTGGTTAATCCTACTCTAGTTAAAGAATAAATATTCACTCTGTCTATTTGCATGCATAGGCTGCCTATTTATAGGGGTAGAGTACACATCTTTTTGTACTTCTTTTTTGGTTTATTAGTGCAGAAAATTGCTGTTTAAATCTTTTATCGGCGTTGAATTAAAGTCGTCTATCACAGCCAAAACTGTAATGAAAGGCATTAATTTGATTTTATATTAAAATGCCAAACTCCTGCATTATATGATGCCTGCTAAAATCAAAGGTGATGTGCCTTGATCAGCAATGTGCCCCACCAAAGCTACTACAAAAATCTGAAAATAATCTTCAATTCTGTTTAGTGATGATCAGACAAAACAGATGGCAGATTATTTGGCCATGTTGAGCGACCAGAAACCGAAAGACATTAATTGAATATGGACCGAGTGACCACAGCCTAGCTACTGAGGCTGGTGGACACAGGCAAACCTGGCAACAGAGTCAGTTCTGCCAACAAGTAGAGAGAGCAATAACAAGAATTCGACACACTCTCAGACCAAAATAAAATTCAATATTTACTTGGGGAGAAACTCACATTGCCATGGAAGCAGCAAAATATGTCAAAGCATTTCTCAACCTGAGGTAAAACCAGAGGAACAACACATGAAATGTTACTGAGCTACTACAAAGTCCCCCTGTTTATGATTTTTCAAAAAAAAAAAAAAAAGTTTTTTCTTCTATGGTTCTCAAAATTACCATTGTTTGTTCGTTTGTTGATCAACAGCTGCACGTCTCAATGTATCACGTATTTTTTTAGATTTTTTAATTTGTTTGCAAAATATTTAGTTTATCTTAATTTATGTTCATAATACACTGTATAGTAAAGTGTACAAATTATTAAACTTACTTTGTAAACCTCACACAAAGTAAGTTTTGGCAATACTGTACTTATTATAGTCACGCAAATAAAGCAGACTTGAATTTGAGAGAGTGAGACAGAGCAGGGTTGGGTCTCCAATAATAGACTGCGTAAATGATAAATTCAGCATAATATTTCCATTCATTTAATCTGCTGTTAATAAATAATCTTTATTTATAGAGCACTTTTCTAAAACCCCGTTACAAAGTGCTTCACACAAGGCAACAACTTCACAACAAGCAGATCATAAACATGAAACTCAGCATGCATCCTACCTGTATTTGGGGTGTGTTATGGCATATATGATGGGGTTGTAGATAGCAGATGCTTTGGCGATCACAGCAGGAACAGAGTTCATATACGGAGTCAACAAGTGAGCGTACCTGAGAGGAGAGCAGGGTGAGATGTTGGCAAGAGGAAAAAAAATGTACTAAGTGCATTGTCCAATCAGTACAGCTATCACACATTTTTAGCTGTTAAAAAATGTTGGATAATCCACAAATATGGCTGTGAACAGTGTTCATTGTGTCGACCAGATAAATTGCTCTAATGAAAACTACAATGTCTGTGGATGATCCAGAGTAACAGGGACACTGATTCTGATAAGACGTGTTTTTAAATTTATATCTGCAAAAAACTGATTTCTTGATCACTTGGGTGCAGCGGAAACAAGCTGTAAACACAACACTGACATCACTTTATAAAGTTAATATGGCAAACTTATAAGTTAAATATCTGGCTCTTTAGCTGCTAAATGCTCCACTGTGTTCACCAGCTAGTTGCAAACTGTGTCTGCCATTTGGTGCTGAGCAGGTGGTGTACAGTGGATTTTTAGAGCTTTTTCACTGAAAACAGTTGCCTGCTGCAGGCGAAAACAACCCTATGAGAGCGGTTAGCGAGTGAACCACAACAGTTAAGTTGCGGATCGGACAGCTGAACAATGAGCTAAAACTCGCTATAAAGCAGAGGAGAACTGCAGATTTAGGTGATAATTCTCTGTAGGTTCACCACCCCTGCCTGGTTAAAATAGTAATAGATGGATGAGCATTGATGGCTTTAATGACATATTTAACCCTAAACTACCAGCACTGCTTTATTATTATGAACTATATCCCCCCAAAATGTAGTGCTTTGCTGGTTTTCAGTTCTTATGGAGATGTTTTGTCATCACTAGACTGTAAAAAATGTCTCCAGCAGTCTTTGACAAAGCACACACACATGCACACTTACCCAGCAAATGCAGTGAGGGCAGCACAGGAGTAAGGGGCCCAGGAGATGACAAATAGCAGTATTATTATGAGTGCAATCTTGGCCATCTTCCATTCACTCTTCATCTTATGGAACCTCTTTGCAGAGTCTCTGGTTCCTTCACACTTGATCTTTGTTATCGCTCTGTTGAACATAGACACACCCACCATGTTAAGAAACCTTATTTTGCTTTTGTTTTCAATAAAATAAATAATTTTAAATCTAATTTACAATTTCAAGATTTTTTTTTTTCATGAGGGCTTTTATAATATCCATGTATTTTTCTTTTCAGTTACTTTATTTTGACAGCTATGTTAATTGACTTAGACATTGTACTTGTGCGCACACACACAATTTCCTTATCACCTACATTGCCAACATTAGCGCACAGATCCAGCGAACAAATCAGTGTAAATCCACAGAAAAACCTAGACATCATTAATCAACAAGACATCAGTATCAACACATACACGGCATCGTCTCGGACACCCATGTCTTTATCGATACATGTAGGAGTGTGTGTTGCAAGACTGAATGTAAACAGTGTGTGTGCATGTACCAACCGCGTTGTGTCTCGAATGGCTCTGAAGATGCAGCAGTAGCTGAAGATAATGATGAAGAGAGGGATGAAGAAGACGAAGGTAAAGAGCAGCATGGTGTAGGAGCGGACAGAAGGGGTGAACGTCATGTAGTCCCAGGAACAAGATGTCATCAGACCCTCTGGGACATAGGCACCTGTGGGAGAACATACACACTTTAGTGGTTGCATCAAGTCTGACAATTCCTTTTTTTCAGCCATTATCTGTATTATATAACATCCTGCTTCCGGTATTCCAGTTTTCAGACTTTATCAGGTTTATTTTGCAAATTCTACATATATACAGTGGGGCAAAAAAGTATTTAGTCAGCCACCAATTGTGCAAGTTCTCCCACTTAAAAAGATGAGGGA
>LKNJ01007747.1:0-14683 GCA_002120245.1 Maccullochella peelii | reverse complement strand
TGTGATAGGCACTGCTCACTGTAGTGTAACAGTGATCCAGAACATTCTCCTCTCTGGTCGGGCATTTAATAAACTATTTTGGGAGTTGGTGGGTGAGGTTACCTTTGTTAAAGTCACCGAGGACAATAACTAAAGGAGTCTGGGTTTGTCCGCTCCACATTCAGGATCTGGTCGGCGAGCATGCGCTGTGCCTCCTGCACGTTGGCCTGCGGTGGAATGTAAACACCGACCAGAATGAATGAAACAAACTCACGGGGGGAGTAGAAGGGTTTGCAGTTTATGAAGAAAGTTTCCAGATCAGGAGAACAGTACTGATGAATCACTGTCACATCGTTACACCAGCCACTGTTAGTGTANGCTTTGATGTCCTCACAACAGGTTTAGAGAGCTTTAATTTCTGCCTGTATGTAGGAATCAGGTGGACCATGACGTGGTCAGAGTGACCCAGTGCAGCGCGGGGGACGGCGTGATAGGCACTGCTCACTGTAGTGTAACAGTGATCCAGAACATTCTCCTCTCTGGTCGGGCATTTGATAAACTGTCTGTATTTTGGGAGTTCGTGGGTGAGGTTACCTTTGTTAAAGTCACCGAGGACAATAACTAAGGAGTCCGGGTTTGTCCGATCCACATTCAGTATCTGGTCGGCGAGCATGCGCTGTGCCTCCTACACTTTGGCCTGCGGTGGAATGTAAACACCGACCAGAATGAATGAAACGAACTCACGGGGGGAGTAGAAGGGTTTGCAGTTTATGAAGAAAGTTTCCAGATCAGGAGAACAGTACTGATGAATCACTGTCACATCGTTACACCAGCCACTGTTAGTGTAGAAACAGATACCTCCACCTTTCGTTTTGCCTGAGAGAGCTGTGTCGCGGTCCGCTCTGAAGAGTTGGAAGCCTGCCAGCTGCAGCGCAGAGTCCGGTACCGATTCACACAGCCACGTCTCCGTGAAACACAAAACGGAAGATGAAGAAACGTCCCTGTTTCTCACCACCAGTAGCTGAAGTTCATCCAGTTTATTGCACAGTGAACGCACATTGGAGAGAAATATTGCCGGTAGCGGTGTTCGAAGTCCGCGCCGGCGAAGACGCACAAGCACACTGGCACGTTTCCCTCTCCTCCGGCGTTTCACTGCATGGACAAAGGTGAGGACACCTTTGACCAGAATGTTCAGTAATTCCACGCATGGGGCGAGGAAAGTTGGAAATAAATCCACAGAAGTTGTATCCCTGATGTTCATGAGCTCTGGTGAAAGAGGTCCCGGTACCACGGCAGAAAACTGAATTAACAAACAAAACAAGACAAAACAACGCGCACCAACACACCGAGGCAGCCATCTGCGGCGCCATCTTAGAAGGCATGGCATTCAATAACAATGTGTCGTTGCAGTGAAAGTTCTTTGTTATTATTTAAGTTTCAGAACCACGTTCACACAGCCAGACCCCCCCCCCCCGAATACAGATTCACCTGAGGAGTTAAAGCAGCATCACAAGCTAATGAACTGAGCAGAAGGTGTTCAGTGTTTCACCAGGAAATGATCTCCTGACCCCTCAGATTTATCTCAGGGCCCCACAGGAGGTCCGGACCCTCAGGTTTACCTGACTCAAACTGGACTCATAGCTGTGTCTGACGGACTATCAAAATAAGAGCCTGGATGTTGTCTCTCAGTCAGCTGACTGATACTCAGCAGGTGTATACACCTGTGTGTCACCCTATGAACTGTGACCTTTGACCTCAGGTAGGACGGGGTTACCAGAGGTCACGACCTCCATCATTCAGAGAGAGACTTCGTTTAATCCTCCTGATCCTGACGGAGGATCAGACCTCCACAGACCTTCTGATAGCGTTGTCATGGAAATGAGCATTAAGACACGTGACATCATCAGTTACCGTGGCAGCAGAGTTAATCCGCCCTTTTGTTCCGGCCATGAAGCAGCTTATTTTAACTTTATCTGAACCTCAAAGATCCTGATGAAGTGCAGAGACCAGCTGATCAGATGTTCATTGATCCCTCTTTTACATCTCAGACATCAATAATCAAACGTGAAAAAGATGAAGGATTTGGTTGTTTTTGTTGCGTTAAAAAGGTTCAGCAGTCGACTATCACATTTAAAGTGTGTGAGGGTCTTTGAACGCACCGACGGGGAGATTTGCTGTATAAAGAAGATGAGGAAACTCTGACTGTGAAGGATCAAACTCTGCAGGAGACAAAGTGAAGAAGGAAACAGATCAGTCTGAAAACTACCAGAAAAGGTTTGAAATAAAGGTGTGTACCACAGGGCTCTGCACCGGGTCCTCTGCTCTTCTGATTGTTGATATATAAAAACAAATAAAATATAAAGGGAAGATCCCTGAACACTGATTTTGTTGGATTATCTCTCTACAAGTTTATTTATATTGAAATGAAGTGAAAGTGATATCTGCCCGATGGAGGATTTGGAAAATACGCAGCCTGTCAAAAACTTACAGATGAATTCTGATTCAAATCCAGGAGTTGTGAATATCTGATGATTATTAGACATGACGACGTATTGATCGAGCTGCGCTGCTGCGAGTCTGCGATCTGAGGAGGAGAAAACAGCCACTAAATGAACTGATGACCTTCCAGCTGGACCAGGCTGGAGGGCAGCGTGACACACACACACACACACACACACACACACACACATGCACACACACACACACGCACACACACACACACACATGCACACACACACACACACATGCACACGCACACAGTTAGAGACAGGCAGTGAAAAGTAGAAAGTTAACAAGGCGGATGCAGGGTTGTGTGCGAGTGATGGGATGCCCTGCTACACCATCACACACACACACACACACACACACACACACACACACACTGCTGTCACGATGATGTGAGTGGACTCGGGGTAATTTGGGGATAATTAGTGGGTTCTTGTGGTCCTGCGGGTGAAGCAGCTCCTCCACAGGAAGAAACAACGTCACCCTCAGTCATGTGACCTGCACCGTCCAAACTCAGCTGCTCATTGGACAGATGACAAACCTGCTGGGATGCTGCCAGCTCCGAGTTCAGTGAAAGGAAAGACTTTAAAGGACCATCCTGCCATTACAGCATGTAGAATCCGTTTCACCTGGTTCCTTCACAGGAAGTTACATCATCGCCGTGGTGATGCAGCTGAGAGCACAGGACCTGTCCTGACCCAGAGTCCAGGTCAAATCTCTGTTTCTAGGAACCGAATGGACCTGTGGGGGACTGTTTCCAGTAAATACACAGAGCCACTCACAGTCAGGAGTCACTGTCTGTTGGTCTGATCACCTGACATAAACCAGCTAACCACTTTGAGAAGTAGTTTGCTAGTTTTCTAACTGACACAGATTATACATTATATTCCATTATATTTTGTCACCTGGCGCCTGAATTGTGTTTTTTTCCTTTACATAAATAAAAACATTTTCACCATAAATAAAAGTGTTTGACGGCATCTGCTGTCACTCTCAGTGACAGCGAGCCTTCATGTTGTCAGTTACGCTGCATTCTTGTGATGAAAAACCAAAATGGCTGTGTGACTTCTTCATGAAGTGGCTGCCAGACTCTTGTATGAAGGCCTTATTTCCTACTGACTTTGAACGTATCTTCAGTGTGATCCGAGTCTGCTTTTACTGTCGACCACTCTCCACCTGCATACATACATATATAAATATAAAAACACAACAGCAAGGCATTCTGGGAAACAGGAAATCACTAAACAAAGGGAGAGCTCATCATGTAATCTCACTGTGTTGTCACCACTGGGTTTATCTGTGTGTTCAGGGTCCTCAGGTACTAACACATAAGTCACGGCCCACATCACACACACACACACACACACACACACACAGATCTAGGTCACAGCTGTTCACTACAATATTTCTGTTTTCACTTCCTCTGGAAACGGTCACATCTCTCCTCCTCTTCCTCTCTCAGTTAATTTCTCTCCATCCTCCCCCTCCTCTCCTCTTTGACCATGATGGGAAACACGGGGTCAGTGGTGGAAGAAGTACTCACATCCTTTACTTACAGTAAAAGTACAACAATTTAGAAATACTCCACTACAAGTAAAAGACCTGCATGTAAAATCCAATTTAAGTAAAAGTATTATCAGCTTCATGTAGTTAAAGTATCAGCAGTGAGGTGGGGCTAGTTTAAATTACTTTATATACCGTTAGCTAGTTTTAACTGTACTAAGTACTTAGTACACTAGTTTATGTTTTGCAGCTCTTTAAGTCTGATGTAAAGCACTTTTGCTTTTGTGTTGAAAGGTGCTATACAAACTTAGTAATACCCTAGCAGCCACTAATCACCTATTAATAACCTGGTCATCTCTAGCAACTGCTTACAGTGCCATTTAAACTACCTAATAACACCAGAGTAAGATTTCCTATCAACCTTGAAACCTAACGGTACCCAGCAACCACCTTGTAATACTGTACCATAGCAATAAACACCCATGACCCACCTAACACAAACCTTCAAGCAACCAAATCGTACCACGACATATTGCTATGAACTAGTAATCACCTAACAATCACTTTCAGACATCAGAGAAATCATTGTGTTCATTCTGCTTCTTCTTCAGCGATTTTACACTTGATGTGATGACTACAAACACATTTTTCAGAAAATATTAAATATAATTTAGAAGCTGTAGGTTTAAAGTAACGGCATCTTCTCCTTCTGTCTGTCTCCAGGTGATGGTCGTAATGGCTACACCAACACAGTGGATGGGGAGGAGGGAGGAGGTGAGGGTGAGGAAGAGGAGGAGGGAGCAGAGGAGGATGGAGGAGGAGAAGAGAGGGACGCAGAGTGGGATGAAGAGCTGGACGGAGAGGACGATGGAGGAGTGAAGATGACAAGAACCGACACGCTTCACTCGACCACGAGTTCGACCGGAACACAGAGGAGGAGAGGACAACATGCCAAGAAACAGGTGAGACAACACGCCAAGAAACAGGTGAGACAGAGAGACAACACGCCAAGAAACAGGTGAGACAACATGCTAAGAAACAGGTGAGACAGAGAGACAACACACCGAGAAACAGGTGAGACAATATGCCAAAAAACAGGTGAGACAACACGCAAAGAAACAGGTGAGACAGAGAGACAACACGCCAAGAAACAGGTGAGACAACACGCTAAGAAACAGGTGAGACAACACGCTAAGAAACAGGTGAGACAACACGTCAAGAAACAGGTGAGACAACACGCTAAGCAACAGGTGAGACAAACAACACAGAAGTAGATTTATGTTTTTAATTTCAAACAATATGTTTTATTTTTATCAGAGGAAATGTGTTGAGGATGAGGAAAACTGATGAGTTAATTGTAATAAATCCAATAAAGATCAGGACGGAGCGGCTAACGTTAGCTTAAAGCTCTAATATAGTATCTTCCAGGACCGCAGATGTTCCAGTTCTGAACGTGACCTGTAACCCCACAAAATAATGTAGTTAGCAAATGCTATGCTAACTCTTGGCCTTGGAAGTGATGATCAGCTACCACTTTTGGTAGTAAGCTAGTTAGCTGGACATGCTCTCATTAGCAGCTGGTGATGAACGATGAACAATGAACGATGATGGTGATGATGATGATGATGATGAAGATGTCACTCTTCTTCCTCAGGTCCAGGGCAGTAATCAGGTCCAGCGAGCTCCCCGAGCGTTATACTGTCTGAAACTCAACAATCCAATCAGACGAGCCGCTCTCTCTATCGTCGAGTGGAAGTATCCTTTACTTTACCAATCGGCTGTCAGCTTTATTTAGTGAGTCATTAGTTAAAATATCGATGATGATTTTACTAAAAGTAACGTTACACAACATTGATTACCATTTTTAAGGTATGTCAAAGATGTTGCACAGTGTGGAGGTGACATGTAGTCAGTGTGATCCTGCTGCTTCAGTTCTCCTCCCTACCTGACCGGAGAAACCACAAGCTGGAGTCTGTTGTCTCAGAGCCAAAGTCACAAAGGACTTCTTGTGGACTGAAAAGTTTTAATATCCCTGCTTCCTTAACGTGTCTCTCAGACCGTTTGATATCTTCATTCTGTTAGCCATCTTTGCTAACTGTGTCGCTCTGGGAGTTTCTAAACCGTTTCCTGAGGACGACTCCAACTCCACCAACCACGACCTGGTGAGACCAACTACACAAACACACAACATGTCAGTGGTTGTAAAGCTCAGAGAGAGGAAACAGGTGAGTGTGTTTGTTCCTCTGTCAGGTGTGTTTGATGTCACACCACGTGGTCTACACCTGCCTGTCTTACTCACATGTTGTGTCTCGTTTACTGAGCCGGTGTAGAAACAGAAATGTAAACAGGAGACTTTGTGCTGTTAGCAGCAGTTAGCTTTGGAGCTATCTGTTGATACCTTACAAAACCTTAAATTTACATTAATAATGTAATGACATAGTGACCTTTAAAAGCAATTAAAACAGTTTTTCTGCGTGGTTTAAGGAATCAAAGTATTAACAAATACCATAAAAGTTATCTATTGAGGAATGGCTTTCGTGGTGTTTGGTAGATTCCAGTGTGTGGTATGTTTTTTCACACATGCTGACGTTACGAATATAATAATAAACTTGTGGGAGGGGCTTCTGCATTTTTAAGTTTCTCTCTACCTGTAGCGCTAACTGTGTTAGCATTATCACAGCTACTAGCTGCGGTTTCTCCCTTCAATATGTATTAGCTGTTAGCCAGAGTTAACAGGCGTCTATCAAAGGTGGGTGTGGTTTTGATGGGATGAGTGTCTCGTACACATTCACTTTGTTATAGCATTTTACTGGTTTTAAATTACTTTATTTCTAAATACTGAAAATGTCTTTATATGATGACACAGTGAGTTTCTGCCTCCTGCTGGTCAGGATAAATCCATGTAACTGCGCCCATATATGGAGGATCAGAACTGCCATAATCAAAAATAAATGAATAAATTACTCAGTAAATAAATGAATATGCCATTAAATGCACCAAAAATAATATTAAAAATAAACATAGGCATGATTGATAAATAATTGATAAAATATGACATAAATTGATATTTCTGTATTATTTTCCTTTGCATTGTCTTTTTACATTTCTGTATGTATTTCTGCTTCATTATGCAAATGAGGGGGGCGGTCTTTCAGTGTGTCATGGTGTGTTCAGGGTTGCCAGGTCACTGCAGGACGTTTTGGGACGTTTTGGAGGTTTGCACCATCTACCAGCACCGACACAGCACCGGTCGGACTTCGGTAACATGCAGGGCCTCTGTATGGAGTGAATATAGTCTCAAAACAATTTGTAAATGTGTATTACATGTTTTGTAATTGAAAAACAAGATTTGTGCAAAATTTTGAGCACTCGCAAACCAAAAAAAGTTTTACAAATGAAAACATCACAACCTGAATAAAAATTTATATTTTACTTACAGATGTTTAACTTCAGCTTCACAGATCTGATCCTTTTCGCTTTCAAAAAGCTTCCTGCGCATTCAAATGTCTTTGTATTCATTTACAGATTGTTAAATGTGTTTGCATGGATCGCCTGTTACGCACGGATCAGGTTACTTTCGCTTTTGGGGTTTTGAGACTATATTCACACTGTTCCAGCTACACAGATTCGTAAATGCATTCTGCGTTTAGGTGCTGGTGGAAAACTGGGACATCTGGGTTTTCAGCGAATTCGTGTTTAATTTCACAGTGGGAAAGACGTTTTTCTAAATAGACAGAATAGCTCGTCACCCCTTGATTAGAGCACATACATAATAAATGTAAATGTAAATATATGGTTTAAATAAGCTACTGCTAGGTGGTAGAGTTGTTCTTCTGCTGGGAAAACAACCAGTCCAGGCAAAAAGCGGATGACAGCTGAACCTAACCCAAACCACAGAGGGGCGGCGCTAATGGACTTCCACACAACACCATTGTGTGCAGACAAGAGATGGCAGGACATCCCGGTGGCGATATCCATACACAACAAGTCGTTTAGCTTATACTCACTTCAGACGACGAGCCACCAGGATGTCCCGCCATCTCTTGTTTGCACACAATGGTGTTGTGTGGAAGTCCGTTAGCACTGCCACTCGGTGGTTAGGGTTAGGGTCTTGGGACTGAAGACGTTTTGTCCGGTCCTCACTTCTTCAAAGGGCTGTTTGGAGTAGAGACTCTGTCTTAAGGTCGGTGTTAGACATGTGACTGTGACGGTTAATGTTCAGGGAATGCATCATGTCAACAAGAGTCCTCACAAGTGCAGAAAGACCAACACTGTGTGTGTGTTTGTGGTGCAGGGATGATGGCAGATTAGTAATCCTCTGAAATGCTCTCAAATTCTCCACATCCACGTTTACCAGGTCACGCACACACGCGTACGCACGCACACACACACACGCACAGTCTAGCCTTCAGTGTTTTTGTGTAAAAGCATTCAAACCTTCCAGTTGCACCTCAGGATGGAGGCAGAGATCCACAAACTGAACCATGTGGACAGACAGCCAGCTGGACCGGGTGTTTGAACACTGACAGTTAAACAAGTCTGATCGTTATGAACTGGCCCATATATCAGGTTCAGGGTGATCTGGGTATCGGCTGATGTTCTGTGGTTTGAGCGGAACTTGTTCTCTGTGTTTCAGGAACAAGTGGAGTATGTCTTCCTCATCATCTTCACTGTGGAGACCTTCCTGAAGATCCTGGCCTACGGTCTGGTGATGCACCCCAGCTCCTACATCCGCAATGGCTGGAACCTGCTCGACTTCGTCATCGTCATCGTCGGGTGAGAAAACACCAGAACCGATGGACGTGTTGGTTCTCTGTTTAGATATTGTTCCCTCTTTAGATGTTGGCTCTGTTTGGAGACATTGGTTCTATATTTAAACCCTGGTTCTCTCTTTAGACTCTGGTTCTCTCTTTAAACCCTGGTTCTCTCTTTAGACTTCGGTTCTCTATTTAAACCCCGGTTCTCTCTTTAAACCCTGGTTCTCTTTTAACGTCCCGGTTCTGTCTTTAGATCCTGCTCTCTGTAGTCTCTGCAGTAAATCAGATCTGACTGCAGTGAACTCTCCAGCTTCCTGTCTTCAGCGGAGGAACGAGGCCTCGAGCGGCGTCACAGTTTATCTCCTCGCAGTGTTTTTGTGTTGAGTGCATGTGACAGCCGACTGTGATCGCTGTACACTGAACTAACACCCCCCCCCCAGCCTTTCTCACTAATGCAGATATAACAACTGGTTTCATAGTTAGCTTTAAAAAGAGGTTAGCCAAATGCTAATGGCTATGTTTTGGGGTTTAGAGTAAAAAACAAACAGTAAAATACCAAGAATCCTTTATAAAGTGTGAAATATTCTGCAGCAGCTGGACTCAGATCAGCTGTGCCTGAGCGGTTCCAATGATTTTGGACGTCTGCAGCACAAATCATTGAAATAAGAAGAAGAAGAGTTTTTACTTAATTAATTAGATACTGACGTAACACTAAAAATCATTATGGCATCAGCATTTCATCAGACACTGACGCTAATATCAGTAAAAGCAAATTAAATCAGGTGGTTCTGTCTTGTTCTAGTGATAACTGGCACCATGTTTACTGAGTTTATCATGAGATCTGCAGCTGATCATGTTTCAGCTTTATTATCATTTTACAACACACCCTGCAAACACAGAACATGTAGAAAGAGATATTCACATATTTAAATTAGAACAGAATGAAACAATAAAACAAAGTATGTAAAAGTAGCACTAATGGAAGAAATTAAAAAGGAAAACTTTAAACAAATATTACATTTACAAGGAAGATATGCAGTTATGTATAAAGTTTCTAATAATTTGAACATCCTAAATCATAATTCCAGTAAAATGTCTCCAGAGGATGAACCTTGTAGACTTTAATGACTCCATGATCTCTCCTCTAGCGCCCCCCTCAGGACAAACCTTTTATGTTTACATCCACTACTGGTATCAATATTCAAACACTGTCACGCTGCTGTTTCTGCAGATGTTTCAAATTAAAGTCGGCCAGAAAAGGGACGGATTGTGTCATATGAGCCACTGGAAGGCTTTTAATGTGAAACATCTGCAGGAAGTGTTGAATTTCATTGACATGAACATGACAGCAATCGCAAAAAACAGCAAAGTAGAAATGAAATAATCAGAGAATAAACAGTGTTTTTCTCAGAGTGGTGAGAACGAAATAAACATTATGCTGAGTTTATCTCACTAACCGTTACTTTCTTACTAAAGTACCATGAGACATAAAGCGGGCAGGACAGTTAGCGTCACCTGCTGAGGTCACAGCAAGTCTTGCAGCTCCTGAGCTTCGTCCTCCATGTTGGTTTGTGTCCTCGCTGCAGGACGGTGACGTGACTCTGGACGACCTCGGGGCGATGATGATAAAGCCTGTTGTCATGGTAATGCTGCCTGAGGACACTCTGTTCGACTTTACAGTCAGAGATGATGCACACTGAGGGTTTACTTTAGGAGTTCAGTGGAAAAAATAACCCGCCTGATTTTTATTCACAGTAATTTCCAAAAAAACAGGCTGAGAGTCTAAAGCTATGCTAGCAGCTCTGTGAGGCTGCACTTAGACACAATGGTGCTTTGAGAAAAATGCTACTCGTGCTAATGCTAATGCTAAATGTCATGACAATCCATACAATAGTTGCTGAGATATTTCAGTCTGCACAGAGATTAGCATCCATAGAGCCATGCTGCTAGCACGGCTGCTAAAAGTACTTACTGAAACATTACAGAGACGTTTGTGTTACTTCATACTTCATGTATGTTTTAACAGCATTTCAGAGCAAATCAGCTGTAATCAAACTCACTGATTGTCTCGTGCTCACCCTTCCATACAGTTACAATATACTTTAACTTTGCCTTGTAAATGGGTTGGGTTGGCAACAGGATGAGTTTTTTACTGTACATTTTAATAATGTTTCACCACATCAAGAAACATGAACAGCATGTTTATATTAGGTTTTCAAAATGTAAGAAGTAAGCACTAAACATCAAAAGCAGCATGATGTGACAGCAGTCACAAAGAAAGACCTTCAGAGAAGACATGGAGAGATTTGTCAGAGAGTGTTGGTACATCTGAGCGCTGAAACCAGCAGATCAGAGCCGGCTACTCAGCGTCACGCAGGTTATTACTGCAGGTTTTACCTGCTGCTGGTGGGACATGGAGATCCATCGTTGGCCTGCGTTGCAGTCAGTGTGGAGTTCGTTTCTTCGATCAAATCTGTGTTTTTTAATCCCTGGTATCAATGAAAAACAAGACAAAGATGAAAGTCAGACCCACAGTTTGTGCAACAGCATGTCCCATTAAAATAAGTGCCACCTCTTTTGTTGTCCTTGTGCACATATTTTTTAATATAAATGGGACAAAAATACATTTAACTAATTCGCATATCTGCTTTTAGAATTGTTTTAATAAAAAAGTTCAATATTCATCTGCATAGCAACACAGCCTTAAACTGCTGGCTCCTTATTCATGGCGTCCCTCAGGGCTCCATACTGGGCCCACTTCTCAATCTACATCCTCGTTTTAGGACAAAAGATTCACAACATTTATTTCCACCCTTATGCAGATGACACCGTGCTGTACAGCACTCTCTGACTCTCAGATCAGAGTTTTTACCTTCAAGCTGCAGCTTCATTTCTGATTAACTGGATCTTAAACTTCAGTCTCCCTCTTCTTCTTCTTCTTTTTGTTGTTGTTCGTGCAGATTGTTCAGCGTTGTCTTGGAGACGATGACTCATAAATCTGGCGAGCAGGCGACCACTCATCATGTGCCGGGGAAACCTGGAGGTCTGGACGTCAAAGCTCTGAGAGCCTTCAGAGTCCTGAGGCCCCTCAGACTGGTTTCTGGAGTCCCCAGTGAGTTTACTGGACTGGAGGGAGAGTGAGTGAGTGTGTGTGTGTGTGTGTTTGTGTGTGTGTGTGTGTGTACATGTGTAAAGCTTTGTGTCTGTCAGGTCTGCAGATTGTGTTGAACTCCATCATGAAGGCGATGGTTCCTCTGCTCCACATCGCTCTGCTGGTTCTCTTCGTCATCATCATCTACGCCATCATCGGTCTGGAGCTCTTCATAGGACGCATGCACAAGACCTGCTACTACATCGGAGCAGGTACACACACACACACACACACGCACACACTATCCAGGCCAGGTCTCTCATTAACAAATCCACTGTTCCAGAAGTCTACTGATGAAGACAACAGCAACAGAACAAGTTACTATTGAGGAAATATGAAGTAATAATGCACAAAAAAGACAATATTTCAAGTAAAAGTTCAGTATGATGTCACACAACATGTGGCCGATATTTTAATGCACCAATAATGGTGCATTAAATAATAACAATCTACTACTAAGATGGCGCCGCAGATGGCTGCCTCGGTGTGTTGGTGTGCGTTGTTTTGTCTTGTTTTGTTTGTTAATTCGGTTTTCTGCCGTGGTACCCGGAGCTCTTTCACCAGAGAAGAGCTCATGAACATCAGGGATACAACTTCTGTGGATTTATTTCCAACTTTCCTTGCCCCATGCGTGGAATTACTGAACATTCTGGTCAAAGGTGCCGTCACCTTTGTCCACGCAGTGAAACGCCGGAGGAGAGGTAAACGTGCCGGTGCGCTTGTGCGTCTTCACCGGCGCTGACTTCGAACACCGCTACCGGCAATATTTCTCTCCAATGTGCGTTCACTGTGCAATAAACTGGATGAACTTCAGCTACTGGTGGGGAAAAACAGGGACGTTTCTTCATCTTCCGTTTTGTGTTTCACGGAGACGTGGCTGTGTGAATCGGTACCGGACTCTGCGCTGCAGCTGGCAGGCTTCCAACTCTTCAGAGCGGACCGCGACACAGCTCTCTCAGGCAAAGCGAAAGGTGGAGGTATCTGTTTTTACTCAAACAGTGGCTGGTGTATCGATGTGACAGTGATTCATCAGTACTGTTCTCCTGATCTGGAATCATTCTCCATAAACTGTAAACCTTTCTACTCCCCCCGTGAGTTCGTTTCATTCATTCTGGTCGGTGTTTACATTCCACCGCAGGCCAACGTGCAGGAGGCACAGCGCATGCTCGCCGACCAGATACTGAATGTGGAGCGGACAAACCCGGACTCCTTAGTTATTGTCCTCGGTGACTTTAACAAAGGTAACCTCACCCACGAACTCCCAAAATACAGACAGTTTATCAAATGCCCGACCAGAGAGGAGAATGTTCTGGATCACTGTTACACTACAGTGAGCAGTGCCTATCACGCCGTCCCCCGCGCTGCACTGGGTCACTCTGACCACGTCATGGTCCACCTGATTCCTACATACAGGCAGAAATTAAAGCTCTCTAAACCTGTTGTGAGGACATCAAAGCNGAACTTCAGCTACTGGTGGGGAAAAACAGGGACGTTTCTTCATCTTCCGTTTTGTGTTTCACGGAGACGTGGCTGTGTGAATCGGTACCGGACTCTGCGCTGCAGCTGGCAGGCTTCCAACTCCTCAGAGCGGACCGCGACACAGAACTCTCAGGCAAAGCGAAAGGTGGAGGTATCTGTTTTTACACTAACAGTGGCTGGTGTAACGATGTGACAGTGATTCATCAGTACTGTTCTCCTGATCTGGAATCATTCTTCATAAATTGCAAACCCTTCTACTCCCCCCGTGAGTTCGTTTCATTCATTCTGGTCGATGTTTACATTCCACCGCAGGCCAACGTGCAGGACGCACAGCGCATGCTCGCCGACCAGATCCTGAATGTGGAGCGGACAAACCCGGACTCCTTAGTTATTGTCCTCGGTGACTTTAACAAAGGTAACCTCACCCACGAACTCCCAAAATACAGACAGTTTATCAAATGCCCGACCAGAGAGGAGAATGTTCTGGATCACTGTTACACTACAGTGAGCAGTGCCTATCACGCCGTNTGCACTCGTGCGTCTTCACCGGCGCAGACTTTGAACACCACTACCGGCAATATTTCTCTCCAATGTGCATTCACTGTGCAATAAACTGAATGAACTTCAGCTACTAGTGGGGAAAAACAGGGACGTTTCTTCATCTTCCGTTTTGTGTTTCACGGAGATGTGGCTGTGTGAATCGGTACCGGACTCTGCGCTGCAGCTGGCAGGATTCCAACTCTTCAGAGCGGATCACGACACAGAACTCTCAGGCAAAACGAAAGGTGGAGGTATTCGTTTTTACAGTGGCTGGTGTAACAATGTGACAGTGATTCTTCAGTACTGTTCTCTTGATCTGGAATCATTCTTCATAAACTGCAAACCCTTCTACTCCCCCCGTGAGTTCGTTTCATTCATTCTGGTTGGTGTTTACATTCCACCGCAGGCCAACGTGCAGGAGGCACAGCGCATGCTTGCCGACCAGATATTGTGTGTGGAGCGGACAAACCCAGACTCCTTAGTCATTGTCCTCGGTGACTTTAACAAAAGGTATTCTCACCCACGAACTCCCAAAATACAGACAGTTAATTAAATGCCTGACCAGAGAGGAGAATGTTCTGGATCACTGTTACGCTACAGTGAGCAGTGCCTATCACGCCGTCCCCCGTGCTGCACTGCGACATTCTGACCACGTCATGGTCCACCTGATTCCTACATACAGGCAGAAATTAAAGCTCTCTAAACCTGTTGTACCATCACGCACCAGGGTGAGTTATAACAATGACAAACCCTGGTTCACAGCTAAACT
>LKNJ01007746.1:0-30661 GCA_002120245.1 Maccullochella peelii | reverse complement strand
TCCCTCATCTTTTTAAGTGGGAGAACTTGCACAATTGGTGGCTGACTAAATACTTTTTTGCCCCACTGTATACACATGCAACATGTTAGCAGAACACAAGAAGTGCAGTCACAGACCAGCGTGCGCTCCATCGCTTCATCCAAGCTAACAAGCACAGAGCGCTCGCTCTACTTGTTAACCAATCAGAAGCCGGAGCTGACTGAGCTCTCATTGGCCCGCTGGTATCCAACAGCAGAGCTGCTTATCGTAAATCATCAAATAAATTATTCATGTACAGATATTTCTCCTTTGTATAAATTGCTTTTAGTTTTAATAAACTAAAAGAGAGAAATTTCTTGTAAATCTTTTATTTATTTTAAAAGTAACAAATGTTTGGACAGTTTTTTAATTAAAGGAAAATTAATAAGTTATACAAACGATTTCAGTAAATGCGTACTGAAGTTGTTTTTCTCCGTATTCACCCACATGTGGAGACAGCTGCAGCTAATGACTATTTTCATTATCAATTCATCTGATTATTTTCTGGAGCTGAAATAATGAACAGAAAATGAATGGGCACTTTTTTGACAATCGATGAATCGTTTTAAGTCATTTAACATGAAAAATGTTGAAAAGATTTGCTGTCTTCATCACATCATACAATAAATTTAACATGTGATAAAATGAGACGTCGCCTTGGACTCTGCACGAAGTGACGACGTCTTCAAATTGCTTCTTTTGTCATTTAGTGTCAGAAACGGCAAAGAAAAGCAGCAAATGATTGACATTCCTGCTTGAAAAATGACAAACGATTATTCGATTATCAAAATAGCTTTCCACTAATCGATTAATTGACTAATGGTTGCAGTTCTTCTCTTTCATCCCAGCTTCCCAAAGACCAAGGTGACATATTTAGATCCAGAGATATTTAGTTTAATGTCATAGGAGAAAAAACAGTAAATATTCATATTTAAGAAGCTGGAACAATGCTATAAGTCTGGTATTTATCGACACGATCCACACGTCAAGTGGAAAGTTTCAGCTTTGTGTTTCTGTCCTTCCGCTGCAGCTCAACCAGAAACATAAAGACATTTCTACTGAAGCTTCGTCTTTCTGGAAGATTTCCACCCGACATGTCAAACTCTTGATAAACTTTTAACTTTTAACCAGATCAGTTAACATCTAGCAGGACCGGGCCGATGATAGTTTGAGCTCTACATGTAAGGCGTTGTGTTCAGGGACGCTTTGCACATCATGTGAACATCATCTCTGTGTCATGTGACCCAGTCTGACTTCCTGTTTAGTCTCTGAGTAACGCATCACTGTGTGTGTTAGTCAGTGCTGCTGACTGTCTGTTAGTGAGCCTAGTATGAAGGTAAAGTTTGATAATATTTAACCTTCAGTAAAAAGTAAAATGGAGTACTTGTACTTGTAATGGAGTATTTCTACGTTGTTGTATTGGCACTTCTCCTCCACCGCACATCTGTGCAGGTGTGCAGTGTCAGATCCTAAATATGCTCCGCTGTGAATAAAAAGGTAACAAGTGCAGATTCGGGTTCAGTCAGGTGGCTCGTTTAATCTCCACGACGGCTAATTAGAGCTGCTATTAACGAGCTGGCAAAGCAATTAATTACAAACGGCCACTTTTAGAGCCTGCAGGGAATATTTGACTCCAGAGAACAAGGATTCAATCTGCAGGTGTCCAAGGACTCCCCCTCCTCCTCCTGGACCTCTTGCTCCTCTTCTTTCTCCTCATGCTTCTCCTCCTCCTCTTTCTGCTCCTGGAAAGCTGGAAGTATTTTCTGGAGGTACTTCAGTAATGTCACCACATATCTGAGGTGTTTTACACCTTTTACTCTGGAGGTTTTGTTACTTCGATCCATCAGCAGAGACTTTGAACTCACTTGCAGGCCTCGGTCACAGGACTCGCCTACAGTCCTCACAGTCAGGACTCACATGCTGCAGAGAGGGACTCTGGGAAACGTAGTCCAATAACAAGCAGAGCTATCAGGATGAAGTAAACCGAGCCCATTGGTTCCTGCTGAAGACGGAAATCTTTAAAAACACAATGTTTAAATCAGCTGCTCGCTGTAGTTTTTAAATCAGACAACCAGGAGGAAGTAGTGACTTTGTTGGGGACTATTTTCAGCGGCGGATTAATCCACATTTGGGGCAGCAGGACGGTGTAAGTGTGTGTGTTGATGGTGATGAAGGCTCACTGATGTGTTTTAATAGTTTTTGTGTCTCAGAGGAAGAAGAGACGTCACACACACTTATATTGTAAAACTGCTGTTGGTGTTGGTGTGTTGTTCGCTTCGAGTTACTTTTTGATTTATTTATTCTTTTCTTGATCCCAGCACGACACTGAAATGCAGAAAACTTATAATCATCAACGTTTTTATCATCGGTCACCTTCACACCTCTGCTCTCACGACTTAAACCACCTGAACACCAAATGTCTTCCCAGATCCATAATATTAATCCTTAGACACTGTAATGTGGTGAGGAACGCCGGGCCGGTGAACGTGAGTTCTTACAGTGACACAGCTGCTGTTTAAGATGATGTGATTGATTGGGCAGATTACTAATTATTGATCTGTCAGAGTCACAATGCTTCCCTCTCTGACCTGATTAGAGCCGACAGGAGGCTGTTTGTTACCGTCGGTCTTCAGGCTCTGCACTCTGTCAGCTGCTGACTGTACTGATGCTAAAAGGATCAGGAACTCTGCAGATCTGCTTTTTGCTCCTCTGTGGGGCAACAACATCAGGACCCTGAAGTACTGACGTTTCTTTATTTGGACTTTTAGCTGTGCTACATGCTAGCAGTGCACCTCTATGGATGCGTGTTGGTCCAGACTGAAATATATGGGCTGGATCGTGATGAAATGTGCTTCATCGTTCATGTTCCCTTCAGGATGAACTGGAATAACTCTGCTGATCCTCTGACTTTTCATCTAGCGCCACCATCAGGTCAACATGTTAATGTGTCCAATAAATAATAATGACAGTGAAGAGCTGCACGTCTGAACAACGTAAAGTGTACGGATTAGAAATGAGGCAGAATTCAGAGTTCGTATCGCTGTAGAAAAAACTGTCCGTTGTTAAAGCGGCTTGTTTTGGTGGACGAGGACGTGCAGCGCCTCCCAGAGGCTGAAACTGATAGTGGATCAGTTATAACTTTACCTGCTTTTTGACCGATTTTGATTTTGGAGGATGTGTTGAAACTGTTTAGATTACTTTCACTGACGTCTGGATAAGAATGTTTCTCAGCAGTGAGCTTGTTAGCATGCTGATGTTAGCATCTAGCTCACGGCACTGCTGTGTCTAAGCACAGTCTCACAGAGCTGCTAGCATAGCTGCAGACTCTTCTTTTCTTTTCAGATGCTAAAACCACCAAACAGGAAGTGACCGTCACACTCAGTCTGGTTTAAACTCTTCTTCTAATGAATCTGGAGTCTTTTCTGTTCACGTAACTAAGACAAAGCTAATTATTGCACCCACTTTTGCTCCTGTTTGTAAAATAATGCAGATCTATCAGCTCCTTCATGTCACCTGAAAACATGTTGAAGTCCGTTGAGCTTCAAAGAACCAGTCTGGTGGAGTTCATGCTCAGTCACGTCTCTGCTAAACTAAATAATCCACATACAGGCAGAGCAGCGCTTGTTGTGCTGTGACACACAAAGAAGAAACACGCAGTATTAGTCACTGGTTATTGGGGATTATACATTATATTTGTCGTCTGCAGTAACGTCCAGCTGCAGCTACCAAACCTCATTCATAAAAAGGATCTTTTTAGGCTTTTTGAAACTTTTTTAGACAAACCTCAGGTGCTTTCTTCTCTTTCTTCTTCTGCTTCCAAAATGTAAAAACTTACTTTCTCTATGATAATGAAAGTAATTTCTCTAAAATATTTAATTCAAACACATTTTTATATACAAAGAACTGAGGTGTTTCAAAATTTTCATATTTCTACTGACTGACTCTTTAAGTGTTTGTTATTGAAGGTTTGCATCAGCTCACACTCTTTACTCTGGTAACAAGTAATAAGAGAGTGCGTTTAAATTCTTATCAAACCTGTTTATTTATTAAAGTGTTGAAAATGAACTCGTATCACTTGTGGTTTACGTCGTATTTGGGTTCAGAGAGACGTTTATCAGTAGTCAGTCAGGTTTAATGCAACTTATTGGTGGGAAATTTAATTTAACTTCCACCTGAGTCACAAAGTAAAAACCTACAAGTATATTTTACAGGAACTACAAGTATCGGCACCACGAAGAGATTATTTTTCATTTAATACAGTATAATAATGGAGATTTATTAACATATTTCTGTTTCATTGACTTGAAAGGGATGTTTAAAGTAACTAAGTACATTTACTCAACTTTGAAGTACTTTTGCTTTACTTGCGTTTTTCTGAGAGCTGAAGTTAATCTGCAGATTCATATTTTAATTGTAAATGTGACATGTTGCTTTACACTCTTAAAACTAACAAATATCATCATTATGAATGAATCTGCTGATTTAGTATTTATTGTTGAAAGTCGCTGACGAAACGGTCTCAACACCAAGGTCCATTTAGTAGCTGTTCCGGAGCTTTCTATCGTATCACACAACATCATTAAAGTGCTCAGAAAAATACCTACTGGGTCCCTAAATGAACCTTGTGGTGAGATTGTTTAATCAGCAGTTATTTTTTTTGCTTAATCAATAAATCCTTTGGTTGATCAAATGTCAGAAACTAGTCAAATGTCCCACAGCCCATCGGGACGTCTCGTTCTGGGGCGTCCTGATAAAATAAACTGATTATTAAAGATCATCTCGCTTTGTTCGACCAACAGTCCAGAACCCAGAAATATTCAGTTCACTGCAGAAAAGCAACAAACCCTCACAGTGGACACACTTCTGCTTCGTAAAAGACTTAAATGATTATTAATGATCATTAGAATTGATTAATCACCTGATCAGCACGATTCAACACCACGACACGTGTACCTGGATACTTCGACACTAACACTTCTGTACTTTTACTGGAGGAAACATTTGGAGTATTTGCACGCACACACACACAGGATCAGGTGTGTAACGGACTCCTCTGGTCTTATTCTGTTTCACTGAGGCTCCTTCAGTCTGACGGGCCACGCCCCCCTCCGTGATGTCACAGCAGGTCTTTCACCTTTGACAGATGATCAAATGACATCACTGATCGAGGCGGGGCCAAAAGGTCTAGAAGCCTGAGTGTTTTCTGCCCTGAGTTGAGTCTCTCAGGCTGCACACAGATCCTGGGCTGCAGTCCAATAGTCAACAAAATGGCGTCCTCTGTCTTTAAACGCTTCTCTGTGACCTTGATGGAAAACGTCATGAGGCTGAGGAGAGATGTGAAGAGGATTCATAAGGAATCCCTCTGCACTCACACTAGGAAACGCTGCCGCAAGGAATTGTGGGACGGCATTATCTCCATTCCTTTGGTAGAGGAGGGTCCAGTGCTCCCTCTGCTAAAGGAGATGAGAAAGGAAGCACTGAAGCACCTTTTCCTTAGTGTTTCAGCAGGTCCTCAGACCCTCAGTGAGGAACCCTCCTCAGCAGAAACTCGGCTCCACTGCAGCCAGGTCTCCTTCTCTAGTGGGATCTGCAGACACTGAAGGTTTTGTTTGAAACAGACGCCGCGTCATGTGACCACGGCTGAAGGCAGCTCTCACATGGAGACAACAGCCCACACTGTCAGACCGTCTCTCCTGGAACACATGCTGCTGTTTCACTCACATGTTCACATGAAAAGTGTGTGAAGAATAAGACAAACGGAGCTTCCACACCTGCCCAGGTGTGGAGAGTGTGCTGTGTGTGATCTGACAGCGTGTTGTCAGTGGGCTGCTGCAGGGAGGCGGTGAGGTTGTGTAACGTGTTGACAGATGGAGAAGTGGTGGTGTAAGTTTGAGGAAACGTGATGATGTAAATCTGCGGTTGTTAAACAGCATCAGACCTGGTCCAGAAGATATCAAAATGCAGTTTCAAGACCTCCATTAGTTTAGTTTAACAAACAGACGCAAACTCAGTTATAATTTCATTTCATAACCACTGATGAAGACAGTGTGTGATACTGTTGAAATCTACAGAAAAAGCTAGTAAGTGGAGCTGATTCTAATCTAAATGATTAGGTTTCTAAATAAACGGCAGGTTCATCCGGCCGTCAGCAGGACCGCGCTGTTTCCTCTGTGTGCCGACAGAAAACTCTTCTGACCTCCGTTTTTATTTCTGCAGATAGTTTTGGTTTAATGTGTGCAGGTTTGGAGATTTCTGCCTCTGTGGTAAAACGATGGGCACGGCTGTGGGAGGTAGAGCGGGTCGTCCAGCGATCACAGGGTCGCTGGTTCGATGCCCAGCTCCTCCTGTCGAAGTGCCCTGTGTGTATGCTGCTCAGACACACACACAGTACAAGTATCAACAGAAAGAAAGAAAACTAACTAATCCTGATTAAAATATCTGTGAAATCAAGACATTTCAGGCGGTTAGTAGCATTGTCTGTCTGTCTGTCTGTCTGTGCCACCATCAGGTCAACATGTTAATGTGTCCAACACTTTGGTTTATGACCAAATACCTTTAGAACTACAGACATTCCCATCAGCCTCAGCTGCTCTCTGTGTTTACTGCTAACTAGCTAACGTTAGCATGCTAACACGCTATACCTGCTAATCATCAGTAACTAACGATGCTGTCTGTTTTTACTGAGACAGACATCTCCGACTCTGCATGGATTCATTAGAGATAAAACATAACTGAAAGCAGTATATTAGTTGACGTTGTGTGTGTAAAGTGAAGGGTGTTGCAAAACAGAAGTGTGTGTGTGTGTGTGATGTGTAGTGGTTTTTGCAGCTATATCAGGAACTGGGTTACTGCATCAGCCAGTTTTCGACCCTCAGAGAGCGAAACGTCTCAGTGTGTCGACGAGATGAAGTCAACTGAGAGACAATCAGACCTCAGACCAGCTGCTGGACCATCAGACACCTCCGAGCTGACGTACGCATGAAACCTGAGCGCGCGAGTGTGTGTGTGGACCCAGGGATTACACAGACCCATTTCCTGGGCTATCTTTGTCACTCGCTTGCCCTGTTTCTATAAATAGTCTGGTCCAGGAGGGATGCTGACGCTCAGGGAGGAGGAGGAGGAGGAGGAACAAGAGGACTAGGAGGGTCAGGAGGAGGAAGAGGAGGAGGACCAGGTGGACAGGAAAGAAGAGGAGGAGCAAGAAAAATAAGAGGAAAAACAGGAGGGGTAGGGGGGCGAGAAAGAAGGAGGTAGAAGAGGAAGAGAAGGAGGATCAGGAGGAGCACAAGACAAAGAAATACCGGGCCAGGAAGAGGAGGACTAGGAGGGTCAGGAGGAGGAGGCAGAATACAAAGAGTATGAAGACCAGGTGGACAGGAAGAGCAGGAAGAATAAGAGGAGTAGGAGGGTGAGAGGAGGAGGAGGAGGGACACAGGAGAAAGAGGAAGAATAACAGGAGTACAAGGTCCATGAGGAGGAGGAGGAGGAGGAGGAGGTCCATGAGGAGGAGGAAAAAAAAGAGAGCGAGTAAGAGCACCTGGAGAGGAATGAGGAGCTAGAAGAGGAGGAGGTGCTGGAAGATGACAGGGAGGATGAGGAGGAGGAGGAGATTTAGTGTTGACAAAAAGAAGGAAAAGAGATTCTCCTCCTTCTGAGGAGGTAGACTTGTGCAGGAGGACGAGGAGCTGGTTCTCTGTAGTTTGGTCTCACAGAGAGGCGAAAATAAAAGAAGAAAGACGTTAGAGGAGGAGGCGTGATGGAGGAGGCGAAGGTGGGCGGGCAGGAAGGAAGGAAAGAACAACACAGGTCAAAGGTCAAATGAACCTGAGAAGATTTTCTTTGAATCTTTGGTGGTGAAATATTTTCTCACAAAAAAGGAAAAGGATACCTTTTGTGTCTGAAGTGCCAGTAAACGCTGTGGCCAGCAGGGGGCAGCACAGTTACACCACCTGGTACGGCCGCTCCTGAGGAGCAGCCAAAGAAAAGAAGAGGCACTGTTATACTTGTATTTGGTGACTGACAGGACACGAAGGATTGCCTGCAGTATAAGTAGTATTGATATTAGTGGTACTATGAGGAGCAGGCAGCAGCAGGAAGCCGTCCTGATCACATTTATTAATCACATTTGTCTTGGCTGCCTGCTGACTGACTGACTGAACCTAATTAATTTATTCGTCCTCGCTTAGAAAGCTGATATCTCACTCTCGCCTGGTCCAGGATCAGTTTTCCCCGCCCCTCTCCGGCTGCAGTGTCCCCTTCATGTCCCCGCCATTAAAGGTTTCTTTTGTCTTTAGTGGTGAATACAGGATCACCAAACACATCTGCACTTAATCACAGTCTAACTACCACATGGTGAACGTGGAGTCTTGAGGCCCGCTGAGGGTCTGGGGCCCTCTGGGACAGGGTGTGGGGCCCCAGTCGCCCACTGTACCCCTTTGGTAATCTAGCCTTGCTGCAACTGGACGCTGGCATTATTTAAGGGGAATCCAATATGGAGGAATTAAGTATTTAACAGCTCAGGCAGCAGAGTTTCGACAGAACTCCGCAGGTTTAACTTCTCCATCTTTTCATCTGCTTGTTCACATGTTGATGGAAGAAGTACTCGGATATTTTACTTCAGTAACAGTAGTAATACCACAGTGTACAAATACTCTGCTACAAGTAAAAGTCTTGCCTTTAAAATCTTCCTGAAGTCAACTACAAAGTATTAGCATCCAAATATACGTTAAAGCACCAAAAGTAAACTCCAACTATAAACAATAAATGTAAATATTCCTGTTTATTCTTCATCCATTCGTCCGTTGTCTCGTGAATGATGTAAGCACCCTGAGGGCCAATCACTGACTAGATCAGGAGTAGAAAGAAGAGTTGTAGAAGTCTGAGGTACTTGTACTTCTCTAACCTTTAGAGGGAAATATTGAATCTGAAACATGACAATGAGACAACTTTTAGACTATTTGTATCTTTTATTTTATTTATGTATATTTTGGGAAGTTTGGGATCCCCTGCTTTAATCTTTAGCCATGTGTTATATTTAATAAACTTATCAAATGCCTCGTACGTAAAATGTTAATCTGTAAAGTAACTAGTTACATCTGTCAGATAAATGTAGTGGAGTAAAAGTATGAAGTAGCATAAAGTGGAAATACTAAGTAAAGTAAAAGTACCTCAACATTGTACTTAGTTACTTTGCACCTGTGTCTGAGGCAGTAATCTAGTTACACCGGGAGGCGAAGCTGGTTTTAAATAGCCTGCGCAGGTCAGTGACGGCAGCCCGTCAGCCACGCGGCCGCGATCCAACCAGGAGCTGCAGTTGATCTTTTAAGCCTCTTGCAGTTAATCTGCCTCCTCGTTTAAAAAGTACCAGCGAGGGCGTCGCCCGCCTTCATGTTGAGCAGGTTAATGCCACTGTCTCTGCAGACTTTACATGGCAAACACACTCCTCAGCCTGTAAAACAGCTGTTTGATGCCTCCTGCGGCTCTGGAGGAGGAAATAACCCTGGTGATGTCACAGTGATGTCATCAGGGTGACCTCCGCTCAGAGACTACAAATGTCTCACATCCAGTCTGTGCTACAAACTGGAGGTGTGTATGGCGTTTGAAAGACGTGGCTGTTTAGCAGGCAGGGAGGCTCTAATGAAAGGCTCTGTCCAGGTGCATCATGGGAAATGTAGTCAGGGTGCTAACATGCTAAGCTAAGACTGTGAACATGGTAAACTTTATACCTGTTAAACATCAGCATGTTAGCATGCTGTTAGCATTTAGCTCAAAGCGGCGTTCACAGAGCTGCTAGCATGGCTGCGGTCTGTAACTCATTTTATCGCTGCTGAGATTTTTAGAGCTGAAATGATTAGTCCGTTCATTGATTAGTCGATTGTCAGAAAATCGGTTAACTAAGGCAACTATTTCATAATCAATTCATCGTTTGTCATTTTTCATTTGATGGTTTCAGCTTTTTAAACGTGAGGATCTGCTGCTCTTCCTCGTCTTAACCGACAGTTCACTGAATATCTGGACTTTTCTTTCTATATTTTCTGAATCTGTTTTCTTTTAAATCAATGAATCGACAAAAGAATCTAGAGATGTTCAATCTTCGTGAGGCTTTCCTGGTTAATTAAAGGTTTGAAAGTTTATAAAATATTTGACATAAATCTCATAAATGGGATAATCTGGGATCTTTAAGGACGTTGGCCTGGTTGCCATGACAGCCGCTCCATAGTAACACTAAAAACCAGTCAACAGAATGTGCTTCTTCTACATGACCTCACTAATTAGTCCCATTATCAGCACTATGTTTGCTTTACTCTAACTGTCCCGGTGAACAGCAGAGCTTCTGAACATGAGATATAATGTTGGACTCATTAACATGCAGCCGGCTTCCTGTTATTTCACTGTTGTTTAATGGGATCCATAATGCAGCAGCGCCAGAGCCTTGAAGTGTTAATGAAGAGTATTCTGGGATGTTGGAGTGGGCCGGCGGCTCCATTCATCTCCGGACAAGCTGCATTGAAGTGAGCGATTACAAAAGGACGAGCTGCTCCTGAATCAGCTCTGTGGGTGAGCCGGTCCTGGGTCAGCTGGTCCTGGGTCAGCCGCTTGGTCCTACATGAAGCAGAGGTGCTGACATGAAGCTGCGCTGAGAGCAGATTCAGCTGCTGTGAAGCTCTTGAGTTAAAGAGTTATTTTAAAACAGCAGCTTAGTGTGTCTCTCTCTCTCTCTCTCTCTCTCGCTCTGCCTCTCAGTGTGTTTTTCCTCTTCGTCCATCAGGACTGACTGAACGCTTCCTCTCAGGTTGTATGAAACTAAACAGATCGGAGCTTCTAGTGGTTTCTGTAAAGTCAGTGCTGTGATTTTTCTTCATGTACTGTTTCAGGAGTTTGTACCTGCTGGACCATCTCAGATATATTCTCTCTCTGTGTTCACCTCGCTGTTAAATCACTGCCTGACTGACAGAGATCACACTTCTGCCGTTATTTAACAGCCACATGTTGCAACTTAGTGTTTGAGTTATGATTTTTTAAGTGTTTAAATCTGTAGGACATATTGTAATTAGAGCTGGGCAATAATCTACTCAGGCTTTTACTTCTTTTCTGCTGCACAAAATCCTTTTTTTAGTAACAAAAAAAACAAACTTTTCAAATATCTAATGTTGTGTAAACCCAGGGAACAATACAAGCTTTAATTTAGCTTAAAATCAGAAACAATTTTTAAAAAATGTATAACTTTGTTTTATGTGCTGTTATANTATATATATATATATGTGTGTGTGTGTGTGTGTGTGTGTGTGGAGTATACTTTTGTGTTTCTGTGTCCATGTCTTAGGTCGTATTGAATCTTTGTGCTTTTGATTGTTTTCATGGTGAATATGTGGAAAAGTTCTGTGTCAGTGGTTTTAAGACAGAATCAAATCAAACCATTTGATTAAAATCTGAGCAGACATTTGACTGATTGAAACCTTTATTTATACAGGGGGAACTCCCTGAGAGCAAGCTCTGTTAGTGTGATTTGAATGCGATGTTTAACTATATTATGATGTAAATTGCGGTTCCTCTTAATATTATTGAAGGTCAGTGTTGTTTGCAGAGAGATTAGTAGATGCAGTATAATCGCACAGCCATAATGATGATGTGATTGTAGGCAGTTTGAAAGTGTTTGGTGTCAGAGGGAAGGAGGTGCTGAGTTTTCTACAGACTCAGTTTGATCCGGATCGGTCGTCGTCTTTCCCACTAGATCACCGCGTTGCATCGAAAAGGAGCGATTTTCCCGCCTCCAGCTAAATGTGGTCGCACTCTACAGGCAGATCAGAGGAGCCATTAATATAAGATACGAATAATATGAGTGATGCTGCAGGAACTGTAGGCAGCGGGTAGACGGTGTTGCACTAACACAAACTGAAGCATTTTAAATTGAGCTCTGGTTCTGGAGTCAGCAGCTGTTAGCTTAGCCTCGTGCTAACGTCAGTGTTTACTAAGTGGAGTTTTATCATCACTGATTTAAAACAGGTTACACCTCATTAACTAGTTGTTACGTAGAGATTAGTTGTTACTGAATATTTACAGCCACTAACTGCAGGTGGAGCTGTTGTTAGCTAACTGAACCAGCTGACAAAGCTAACGTTAGCATGCTAATATCTGACGTCTCTGACCGGACACTTGATGAATGGCGTTTAATTATGACGTCAATCTGGAAGAGTTTAAATCACACTTCACTAAAATAACACAACAGACCTGAAATTATGAAACATTATGCTAATAACATTTGACTGAATGAGTAAATAACATCAGTTAGCTTAGCATAACCAGGTATTTCTCTCTCATTCTAAACTGTATGAATCCTACTGATGAAGACGAAGCAGCGCTGAAACGTTGGTCTGTTTGTGCTACTGAAGGAAATCGGTCCAGAGCTGCAAGCATGGCCGTAGACTCTTCCTCTGGTTTTGGAGTTTTCCTCCAGGTAATTTAGACACCTGGACAGTTTATCATGACGTCACATTATCATCAGGGTGTCACTCAAATCCCAGAGTCTGTCTTTACTGTATTTACTGTGTTTGAGTCCTCAGATCTCTGTGAGATAAGCTGCACCTCTGTGTCCACGTTGCAGCAGTTTATCAGCTCGCTGAGTCATGTCTGCTGCCGTTTGTCAAACCAACAATAGCATCATAATCGCAGCTCCTATTTACGGTTTGATAGTGTTGTCTGGTTTCATACTGAAGTCAACAGAGACGGAGAGCGATAAGGCTGCCGTGGTTCAACTTTATATACCGACTATTTAATTCTCATGAGGAAGCAGAGGGTCACCTTCTCAAGTTCTCTGCTTAAGTTTAGTTTTCATTTACTATATTTAAAAAAGCAGAAAACAGGATAAAAGCTATAAAATGCAAATATTAAAAAAAGGATAAAATAGTTACAGTGCTTGTCATTAGTTGCAGCTGTACTGTGTGTGTAAAAACAGGATATACTAGTTTTTCACAAAATAATTGTTGTGTACTGTTGTACCGTGGTACTGTAAACTTTGAGTTTGTGAGGCTGCTGAGCGTCCGGTTACCAGGTGTTGAATGTTGCAGTGAGCTGTGGGACGTCAGCCAGCCTCTGATCAGAAGGTAACCTGATCACTGTGACTGGCTGCTGCTCAGACAGGTGACAGGTGAGGCTGCAGAGTGAAAGCGAGGAGGAAGTCCTATAAATAGAAAGGTTTCCCTGCAGCTCCTGGAGAGTGTGTGTCAGTCACCCTGCTGATAATCAATCATTCTCTAAAGAGCTGCTCACTTCCTGCAGAAAAGATAACGATCCCTAAAATACAGCAGGAGGCTTAAATATGAAAACATAGTGAACGTTTTGCTGCTCGGTGTATAAAAAACGCCGTACTTCAATGAGGAACAATCAATGATATTGCAGTTCCAGGATTTTCTTTAAAATTCTTTTACACAGTTACCAAATCTTTTACTTTATACTTTATAGGAGAGGCAAAGATTTTATACCTGAATTTAGTTTTTTAGATTTTGTTTCAGCTGTTGATAACAACATCCCACAGCCGCTGTTTGTTTCGAATAGTTAGAAACCAGTCAGGGGAGTAATATTTAAATCCTGTGTTGTGAGAGTTTTCCTGGCTGCTGACTGGCACAAAGTTTGATTTAGCCTGTTCAGTTTCATCAACAACTTTTCCACGAGTGCTGTGAACCGAATCCACGTTATATTTTAAGGAGGTATGAACAGTACATGTTCATACACATGTGCAGTGTCTGCCTGTCACGCTCAATGTGCACACATGCATTATTATCTGTTGTGCTGGACTCACACATATTAACTGTTGATTGCAGCTGCAGATCGGATGGGTGAAGCTGTCGTCACAGACTAATAACTGGTGTAATGTTTTTGTTTGGAGGGTGAGAAGCCAGCAGGTAGCCGTGACCTTAATTACCGTTCCTTCCTGTTGTCGTGCTGCTCCCCCCTGCCCTGTGGAGAGACGCCCACTCTTCCTCTGAGTGTTTTATAATCCATGTTTCTCCGTTACCTCAGTAACTCGAGCACAAAGACACACCTTAACGTGACGCTTTACAGCATGAAAGACCGGTTTGGCTTTTACAACAAGGAGCACTTCTAAAGCACAATGATGGCTGCCAATGTTTGTTTGACGTGTTCAGGTAAATTCTGGAAATTAGCAACTCAATCGCACTTCCTACTGTTGTTTGAGTGACATATCAGGCAGCCAATGAAATGCTCAGAGGTGGAGAGCTCTCCAGTTAGAGCTCATTGTGCAGCTCCACCTCATGTATCTCCAGCTCTAAAGTGTTAGCACAATGCTAACAGGATTCAAAAGACAACCTTTAAGATAAACTACACCCAAACCGAGCGTTATTAATATTTTCTCCCCTTTGACTCAGAAAAAAACGCAGTACCTTTAACCCAAAATATCAAAACAATATATTTATGTCAAACATAACAAAATGGTGAAAATATAGCCACTTTTAAATTTCTTCCACTCTGACGGGATGTTCGTTAGCTTAAGGAGTTCAGACTTTAGTGCAGCAGTGGGCTGCGGTGAATTATTTATGAGCTGAATGTTGACACCGACGTTTCGAGTTATAATGTTTTACGCTACGTTCTATTTTAAATGTAATCTGGTGGAAAACTCAGAAATGGCACAAAATGCAGTGTGACATGTCTACTGTTTGTCAGGGCTGGGTGGCAGTGTTTCTGCAGGTATGTGATCTCACCTGTCACCAAATGAGTGAACCAGGAACAAGATGAATTTAATTTAAAAGAGAAAGCTCTAATACAGAGAAGGGACTGTTGTCCTCTGCATTTGGCCAAAGAGCAACTTTATTATGGTGCACACAAAGATTATTTTCTATGTTTCTATATACAATAAACTTTCACAAGGGAAGGCTGAAATTAAATCAAAAAATCAAAATTTTGTTGGCTGCTTTCTTTGTTCAAAGTGAGGCCTTTATGCTGTTGAACACTGTGGATCTGTTTTAAGATGAACACATCATACGGACCTGAAGATCTGGTCTCCTGAGAAGCTGCAGGGCGATCTAGTGGGACTGAAATACCTGGAGTTGAATGTGAAGCCTGTTGCCAGTTCTCCTCTAAATGTATTGGTATTTGATATTAATAAGCTGTAGTAGCTGTCAGAACTTTCCCACATCTCCTATTTGTAGTTTGTTTGTAGTTTGACTAAGTGAACGTGTCACATTTAGAGAGCGTGGTGGTCCAGCAGTTTTATAGAGAGCCGAAGTGATGATGTCACTTCCTGTTTCGCCTCTGTTCCACCAGCTTCTGTAACTCAATGCAATCTCTTATTCTGCATTTCTTTCATCAGTCTGATGAAAACATGAAGCGTGTTCCTTAAGTTATACTTTCCATAATCTCTGACAAATCAGGTCCACTGCAGCAGCTGCTGTTAGAAACTGAAACCTTTATTACTTTAACAAAGTTAAACAACGATTATTTTGTGAGCACAGAAAAAACTCCCATCAAACTTTTCCAGCAGTGCGGGTTCTTATGTCACGTAACGTTTATGGAAAATTTGATGGAAAGACGAAACCAACACTCTAAAGCTGTAATCTCCTCTACACTGCTCCGTCCTTCCTGTCCCACTGTTATTACAGACACGTGATACGAGAACGTGAACGATATTAGTTTTTCTTTTTAAATTACCGTCCTTATATAAACATATGGAGTAAAACACACGACATACTGTTGAGAAAGATTTTGTTCCAAGGGTGGATTTTTAGTTACTAGCGTTGCTACAAATGTCAGTGGGATTTTGAAGTTTTCTTACTCCTGGAACAGAACCTGGCGGTCACAGTTTCACTTCGGCTCTCTAAGTCTGAAACGTATCATTTATGTTTCCTTGATATAATCTCTAATATGTATCAGCTTCTAGTTTGAATAGCTCTGCACTCCAGGCTAAACTACTTTTTGCGCCCAACAGCCAGAGAGGAGCTTTTCAGAAGTCTGTCCCTTCTCTCCGTCCAACATGGACACTTTTTTCCGCCGTCACTTTAAGAGGAAGGAAGTTGCCCTGCAGGTGGATGCAGAGGCCAATTCCTGCCGCCAGCGGAGGCCCAGCGTGGCTGTCCCGACCAGCAAGGCCCGCCGGAGGTCCAGCGTTGGGCTGCCTTCCTCCACCCTGAGCCAGCGGCGGCGCTCCAGCGTCCAGCTGCAGGTGGGGCTGCCGTGTGCAGGAGGGGGGCGTCTGGCAAAAGCAGCCAGGCACAACAAGTGGACGGGACACGTTCGCAGGCGCTCCAGCACCACCACCCCCAACCTCAACCCGAGGTTTGCCGTGCGCAGGAAGAAGGTGGGGAAGCTGCGGACCATCGACACCCACCTGCTGGGGCCGTCCATGCTGCTGGCCAGTCTGATCCAGATGGCTGAGGAGGAGGAGGAGGGCATGGGGGCGGGGCTACCGGCCGGAGAACAGCAGCTGGAGGTGAGGGACGGGGCCAACGACAGGAGGCTGTTTTCACGCTCCAGCAGCCTCCACTCAGACGGAGACGATGACAGCAGCGATTACTCCACTGCCAATGACAGCCAATCAGAAGCCAGTCAGCTGTCTGAGGCGGAGCAGCTGGCCGAAGAGGAGGACGACACCTCCTGCTCTCCTGATCAGCACTTCTCCCCCTCCTCCACCCCCTCCTCCGCTCTGGTGGTGATGAGAGAAACTCCCCAGCCTCCGTCAACGTCGCGGCCCCTTATCAGGGCCCCTCGCTGTCTCCGAAGGAATTCCTCTCATGTTTTTGTGGGAGACTCTGCTCCCTACAGCCACCATCGTGCCTCCAGCCAGAGGAAGAGGAGAAAGATCTCCACCATCTCCAAGGCTGGGAGCCCCTGGCCAGGAAGAGGCCCCCCGCTGCCCAGCCGCAGGAGTTCAGTCTACTACCTCAACCACCCGGCCTTCTACAGGGGCCCCGGAGCCCTCAGCCCGCTGGGGGCCCACGGCTACAACTCCCACCTGGAGAGCTGGAGTGGCTTTCTGCTGTATGTAGATCCTGATCTCCGACATGACGGCTGAAGTTAGCTGAGCTTGTCTTAATATTACTGAGAGAAACAATGTTTTCTGACTGGTTGTGAATGTGACAACATTTTTGCTTCCATTCAGTGTGGCTGTAGTTTTATTTCACTGATGTCCTTCTCCAATAATAACAAGCCTCAGGGCCATGAGGTAGATATAAGATAAGATAAGCCTTTCAGGTGTTGTAGCAGCACAAGGACAGAAAACTAATAATTAGAAGTATATAAAAAATAAGAATAGAAATAAATAGAAACTATGTAAGAGCTATTAAACTCAAACTCCCATCACATAATAGCACCCACATGGAAATCAATGTCATCAGTGTCTGTCCACCTGACCCTACTTTATGAAAGAAATATTCATGCCCCACAAAAGGAAATATTTTTCTGTCTTGTTACACATCCTATATGACATTGTTTCATGTGCAGTAACCTTCCCTAACTCTGTCTAAAAGTAACGTGTACAGTTGAAATAGTTAGCTAAAAGGAATGTGACAGATGTGTTGATGACGGGGTACTTTAGCTCATCTGACAGGGCGGGTACGTCAGACAGAAGCATTTGGGAACCACCATTCTAGTGTAGGCCCTCATCTCTCCTAAATTTCCAGCAGGCCGTATTTTAAACCAAGTCTATGTAACTGCTAAAGTTATATAGTCGATATAACTACACAGGTTCAGTTGTAACTATGTGAAATTTCAAACTGTATTAACCTTTCACCTAAATCTGTCAAATATTTTCCTCTATTCGCTCCTCCTCCTGCCTGGGTCGCCCTCTAGTTTGTTCGGTTAGACGTGTTTAGGGCTGTGTGTGTGTGTGTGTGTGTGTGTGTGTGTGTGTGTGTGTGTGTGTGTGTGTGTGTGTGTGTGTATATATATATATATATATATATATATATATATAAATATAAAATTCTTTATTTGTACCTGTGCATTTGCTTTGCGGGTATGAAACAAGAGACAATTTGTGACATTCAGAGGCAGACGACACTTCCTGTAGCATGTAGGAAGCATGAAAGTTCTCAACATTAATAAGTCATAAAATGATTCCTGATCTCAGCCGGAGATTCTGCTGCAGACACAAACATCCTCCATGGAGCTGACGCCCATTAGCAGTGTAGTGACTTGACAAACCTAAGTCCTACAAGTCCCTGAGGGGCTGCTGTACCGGAGTTGGCATAATTGACGCGTCCTCTTGTGTAGCTGTTGTTCTATAATTCACTTTTCCAGACTGATGTACAGCCAGACATAAAGTTACTTTATTTTCTTTACCATACAAGGTTTTCACTGTCCCAAGACGGCGATCCATATACACTCTAATGACAATGTAAGTGCAAACAAACCATCGAGCTGCATCCGACGGTCAAAACCTGTGTGCTTCCTCTGATAACCGACACACCTGCTGTGTGATTACCGCATCATGTATACATTCCCCTGACTCCACACACCACCTGCAGTGCAACCAGCGAATTACCACAAGGGAACATGCTACACACACACACACATAATACAACAATGGCTCCAACACAACGGCCCCTAATTGTTAATGTCAGGCAGACATAACAGTTACCTTCAAATTAAATAAACACAATGAGCCATAAATTATGTAGCATATACAACATAACTTTGTTTGAGTCAAAATATCTTATGCCAACTGTATTAGTTTGTAGCCTCTTGCAACAGACAAAGCTTAGTTACGGGTCTTTCCAGGATGTTTGTCTTTATCTGGAGACGCACGGAGCGCACTAAACCTTTTTTGTCTGGAAAGGTTTCCAGCACTCTGCCAAGCAGCCAAGAGCCACGAGGAGCTGCTGAGTCGACCACAACAACGTCCCCAGGAACAAAACTTCTTCTTTCTTGGTTCCATTTTTGACGTTCTTGGAGTAAAGGGAGGTATTCCTGTACCCATCTCTTCCAAAAAAGATCTGCAATGTACTGAACCTATCTCCATCTCCTTTTGACATACAGATCTTCTTTCCTGAATAGTCCAGGTGGTAAGACTGGTTTACCTTTCATAAGAAGAATGTGATTGGGAGTGAGGGGTTTGAGGTCATTAGGGTCATCAGAGAGTTTGGTGATGGGGCGGTCATTTAGTATGGCGTCAACTTCACACAACACTGTGTGTAGTCCATCATCATCCAGAGTTTGCAGATGCAAAACAGAACTGAGGACTTTCCTGATCATGCGAATGACACGTTCCCATACACCACCATGATGTGATCCTGCAGGCGGGTTAAAACTCCAATGAACACCATCTTGAAGAAAAACTCCCTGTATCTGGTTGTACTTCAAAGATGCGAGAGCCTCCCTCAGCTCCTTTCTGCTTCAGCAAAGTTCGTGCCATTGTCGGATCTCATATGGGAAACTTGGCCTCTTTGGCTGATGAATCTTCGTACAGCATTGATGCATGCATCAGTGTCCATCAGTGTCCAAGGATTGTGTCACTTCCAAATGCACAGCTCTACTTGTCAGGCAGGTAAAGATCACGCCATAACGCTTGCAAAGATTTCGTCCTCTCTTGACTTCGATTGGCCTGAAGTAGTCTACTCCAACGTTTGTGAAGGGAGGGAGATCAGATACAATCCTGTCCTTTGGCAGGTCAGCCATTTGTTGTTCACCTACCTTTCCACTATAGCGTCTGCAGAAGCAGCACCATGATATAATTTCTCTCACAGCTGAATTGGCATTTGTAATCCAAAACTTCTTTTGTAGCCTTGACATCGTGTCATTTCTTCTGCTGTGACCCAACTGTTGGTGAGTGTGCTTTAATATGAGTGTGGTGATGTACTGATCTTTAGACAGAATGACTGGATGCTTTGTTTCTTCAGGCATAGATGCCTTACTCAGTCGCCCTCCAACTCTCTCGAGTCCATCCTCTAAGCGTGGGTGTGGTTTGTAAATAACACTGTTTTGCCACAGATTTTCCAGCTGACAGAGCAGAAATTTTGTCCTTGAACCTTTTCTGCTGACTGTAGTGAATGATGAAAAATTCAGCCTCCAAGAGATCATCTGGTGACAAGGTCTGACCTGCTAATGCATCCTTAGGTTTTACCATCTCCAACTGAACGTGGCTGGATGAAACGCAGGGTTATTCTTAGTATTAACATACCTCCATTGGCAGACATGGGTTGCATCTCTAATGGTTGATACCCTATTTGCCACGAATGTATGAAAGCGTTTGTCTTCATTTTGTATGTACTTAAGCACTGATGTGCTGTCGGTCCAGAATGTCGATTGATCCAATGGCAGTTGCAACTCTGCTCTCAACATCTGATCCACCCGAAAAGCAAGAACAGCAGCTGTCAGCTCCAGACGGGGAATGGTTACCTGTTTTAAGGGGGTGACTCTTGCTTTACCAAGCAGGAAGGAGACATGAACACTGCTCCTGTTGTTTTGCATCCTGATATAGATAACGGTGCCAAATCCTCCTTCACTAGCATCAGAAAAATGATGCAGTTGTGCGAGAGTGGGTTGTCCAAAGTCTTTGGGCCTAATGCATCTCTTGATTTTGAATGACGCCATGCTTTCCAGCTCTTCCAACCACCTTATCCACTGGTGTCTAATGTCTTCAGGTATGTTGTCGTCCCATGCACAACTTCTTCTACAGAGCTCTTGTAACATGACTTTGGCAGGCAATGTTATTGGTGCAAAGAAACCCAAGGGATCGTAAACTGAACTGATTACCGACAACATTCCTCGTCTGGTATGAGGTTGTTCCTTCATCACCATCTTGAACTTAGATGCTCTTTCGACTGGAAGCTCATCTCTATCCAAATCCAGTTCCTTTAACTCCTTAGCCCTGTGTTCCTCGGCTGTTGCTGGTCCATTTTGGTTTTGTCTAACCCTAACCCTTGTTTTGTCAGGTTGCGCTCCCTGTGTCCACGGATCTTTACACAGTAAAGCTACTGCCACGTGTCAAAGTGCTCTTTGGTACAGGTTCATAGGACTTTGCTGCTGAGTTGAGCATTTTGGAAGTTGTTTTTTGTCCAATATTCCTTTCCAGGTAAGAATTCATCCCATTTGATGGTGCTTGTGAATCACTTAGACAGTCTGAAGCAGTTTGCAAAATGGCTAGTTTAGCAGCAGATGCGGCTATTTCGGTATCTGTCTCAAGCTGCTCCCTTTTTCTTCTCAGCTGCTCCTCCTGCGCCTCCAGAGCAAGAAGTGCAGCTCTGTCTGCTTTAATGCGCGCAGGAGGTAGTTTTACTGCTTTTACTGCTGCACGTACTCTGTTAGAGCGTTTGCTGGCAACATTTGATATTCTGTCTTCAGGTTCAACATCATCAACCACCATAACATCACTGTTCTCAGCATTTGTCAACCATTGTTTCACATCAGTAATGAAACCCTCCTCTGTAACCATTTTTGCCCCAAACCATGTGTTTAGTTTATCCCTCTCTTCAGCAGGAATTAAGCCACCACAGAATCATGCACTACTTTACAAGTTTACATTGCACCTCTGCTACATCTTTATTTTGCATAAGCCCTTGGATAGTTTTTCTTAGATTGCTAGCTTTGTTTAATTTATCTTTACTTGTATTTTGTAATCTTTCTAATTTTCCAACCAGAGCTTTGTGAGTCATTTTAACAACCCTTTTACTTTTTACAGATTTAGTTTCATCAACATTGTTCCCTTCATTAGCCACCGTCATGGCCACAGCAGTCAGGACCGGCTTGCCCGAAACGAATTCACCACGGTCCATATTGTCCTCGTACCCTTTAACGATCCACAATACACGTAGGTCTCATACCAAAGCCACAATCTATTGGAAACCTCAGTCTTATTTAGCGACCAAAGCATCGGGATTACACTCGCAACGTTGTGTGCACACAATTTCAAATGGCCATGAATGAAGTTGGTAGCGCTACACACATCTTACCTCTGAAAGCCGCCGTTGGTCGTTGAACTCCAACGTCGGTTGCAATAGTTCGGCGTCCTCCGCTGCGACAAACCAGGCACAGGATCCAACTCGAGTCCGCCGCAGCGCTTCAGCGTCCGCTCCGATTCCACCAGTGAAGCAGTTTTTGACTTTTCTGTAGTGACTTGACTTGACAAACCTCCTCCAAGTCCCTGAGGGAGTTGGCAGAACTGACGCGTCCTCTTGTGCAGCTGTTGTTCCATAATTCACTTTTCCAGACTGATGAACAGCCAGACATAAAGTTACTTTATTTTCTTTACCATACAAGGTTTTCACTGTCCCAAGACGGCGATCCATATACACTCTAATGACAACGTAAGTGCAAACAAACCATCGAGCTGCAACCGACGGTCAAAACCGGCGCGCTTCCTCCGGTAACCGACACACCTGCTGTGTGATTACCGCACCATCAATGTAAACAGTCCCCTGACTCCACCTGCAGTGCAACCAGCGAATCACCACAAGGCAACATGCTACATACACACACATAATAATACAGCAATACAATGATGGCTCCAACAAGCAGCTAACAGTGACATGACTGGCTGATCACAGCAGAGCAGCTCTGTTGCTAAGGTTTAAGGTTAATGCATGTGTGTTTCGTGGCATCTGGATGTCTGAACAGGTGACTGGGATCTCACAACACAGTGTTCAGTACACTGGGTCAGTCTGCCACAGCCCTGTCTCCTGAAACATCTTTAAACATGCAAACAACACGAGACACAGAGCACAAGGAGGAAGGCCATATAATATTCATAACACCTGCTTCTGATTGGCCAACAGGTAAAATTTCACCGGATTTATAAAAAAGGTTTTGGTTTTATCACCACTGTAAATCAGCGCTTAATTGATGTTAGGCTGCAGGTAACCATAGTGACAACAATAGTGACTACGTTCATCTTACGTTGAACTAATTGAGGTTTAAACCAGATGAGAAATAAAAGAAGCTGCTTCTTGCTGCTCCTTTGATGCATTATTGCAGCGAGACCAGGACCCAGTAGCTGTGGGAATGAACTCTTCATCATGAACAGGCATGACTACAAGGGAAAACATTAACGTGACAAAAACTACTAATAATTCATTCAATTGATCTGAAGTCTGTTTTCTTAAAAGGTCTTTTGCCCTCTTGTGGTTTCAGGAAAGCCATGGCGAAGTCGGGCCTGCAGCACGTGGCGGCTCAGCCCAACGTCTCGACGTCCGGTCAGACGGACCCGCTGCAGGAGCCCAACAGCACCGTCGACTGGAGCGTCAGTCACTTTTTTATCATTTGTTAGCAAACTGTCCAGCTTCTGAACCAACCAGTGAACATTCAACATCGAATGATTAAATCAATGACGAAACTTGATTTCAAAATCAGTCAGGACATTCAAATAACCAAAATATAACAATAATAATGATAATGAAATAGTGAGGTACTGGTGCCTGGTCAAAGGTCACTCAGGGACTGAATGATGGCGCACACACAAGAACTATTAGTATTAATTAATACTAATTGTTCTATTATTGTTATCAGTTGTAATAATCTCTGCTGACAATCCACGAGAAGCGACTGCAGCGCTCCGGTGTTCCACAGCAGTTGTGGAAAAAGCGTTTGGTCTGATTGTGTGACTGAAGCTGCCCTGTGGAGTTATGATCAGCCTCCGTGTTTCTCACTAAATATAAATATATTCCCAGAGGCTGTTTGACTCTTGGATGGTAAATCTTTATTTATTCATGGTATTTTGTGTATTTTCAATATGTCTATTTATATGCTGGTTTTATTATTAGCGTGCTGTGTTGCATGTTGACACCAAGGCAACGTTTATTTTAACTGCAATAAAGTTAACTGAAACTTAAACTACTGTCTGAATAATATGGACTTTTGAAATGACTGGTGTTCTCTTTAAAACAAACATTTGTTAGGATTTTATGTTTTCACGTTTGGTTCATATTTCTACATTGCTTTAAAGGAGGATTGTTGCTGTAAAAATGTTTTGATGCCTGATGTTTTTTATCCGTCGCAGGACAACGCCCAGTTTGGGGACCACATCTGGTTTGAGACCAGTGGGTCTGGAGACTTCTGCTATGTTGGAGAGCAGTACTGCATTGCTAAATCACTGGTGAGTCACAGCGCCCCCTGTGGTCAGAAACACTGTACTGCCCTGTTAATGAAATGTAGCTGCAGTGGCTCATTGAAGTCCAACTTATACCCTGCAGGAGTATTTTAGGGACAATATATACATTATTGGGGTGGGGGGGGGCTGAACATGATGTTTCACTTTGTTAACAAAGCAAGGCCCTCCCCAGAGTTAATATTTAATATTTCCTTTAGATCCTCCCCATGAAGAAACTAAAAACTGCCCGTACTATCTCAAAGTAATACAACACTGTGGAACTGCTACATCTCAGTTTGCCATTAATTATTAAAAGTGTTCAAAGAAGTTAAGATGGTGAACTCCAATTTAAACCTTAATATGTGGAATAACAGTTGTCAGTAGTGGAATTAGCAAAAGTGACATTTTATAACATAGAATGATGCATCCTGTTTACCGAATCCTGCAGCCATTCTTTATTTTATTTTATTTATTTTGAACCGTGAGCGGTCACTGTCACTTTATATAACACATTTACATTTTGTGACACATTTATAGTGTAGTTCTGCTTTCTGTTAAGATGCAGATGAAGTGAAGCTGGGAGCTGCTGTCACAGATCACTAAAGATTTTCACCTAAAAAATGCAGACTACCATAAGAAATAACACACAACCCTCCCCCTTTCTGAATCCCCCACCCCCCTCATAATTTCAATAAAACAGCTGTTACCAAGCAACACGTTGGTATTTCAGTGCAATAAATCTGTTGTTATTTTCTGCAGCAAAAGTCAGTGGCGAGGAAGAAATGTGCTGGATGTAAGATTTCCGTCCACACCATGTGTATGGAGCAGCTGGAGAAGGTAAACGCTGGATCCTCTGGATCAGCAGCTTCACTCTGACATTTTTATTTTTCTCTCCTCACAGCCTCTCGTCTCTCTGTTCAGATTAATTTCAGGTGCAAACCGTCATTTAGGGAACCAGGATCTCGAGCTATTCGAGAGGTCAGCCTCATTTCAGTTTGTCTAAACTGGTGTCTTTTTGATTATTTGCTGCAAGATGATCGGAACAAATTCAATGTCCATTCAGAAAATCAAACTCGTGTGCTTACAAATCATGTCAGATTGTTAATATACTGATTTATTGCAGTCCAACGTTGTGCGACACCACTGGGTCCACAGGAGGCGTCAGACAGGGAAGTGTCGGCAGTGTGGGAAGGTGAGCTTCCAGCGATCCCTCAAAACTTTTTCACTCAAAGGATGCACAGCCTGAGAGCTAACCGAGCCTCTTGTTTTATCACCGACAGGGATTTCAGCAGAAGTTTTCATTTCACAGCAAAGAGATCGTTGCCATCAGCTGCTCGTGGTGCAAACAGGCGGTAAGTCCCACAGCAGGTTGGTCGGACTGGAACAGTAACCTGCTTTTTCAGAGATGACCAAACATGGAATATTTTCAGCTTCAGTCAGTGAAACCAAATGGAAACCCCTGAAAGTCTGCGTGAAATATGTGACTTCCTGTTTGTGTTTCAGTATCACAACAAGGTGACGTGCTTCATGCTGCAGCAGATAGAGGAGTGCTGCTCTCTGGGAGCTCATGCTGCCGTCATCATCCCTCCTACCTGGATCATCAGGGTCCGCCGAACACAGGTACACACACACACACACACACACTTCACACTTCACTCGTCGGTTTGGTCATAAACTGTAAAACATGTGGTGGTCAGCTTTTCAGTCCCAACAAGGGAGGTTGGTCCCCACGATGTGAGTGTGCTACCAGGTTTGGGTCCTCGATCTGTAAAAAAAAAAAGAAAAAAGAAGCAAGGCCCTCCCCAGAGTTAATATTTAATATTTTCTTTAAATCTTCCCCATGAAGAAACTAAAAATTGCAACACAATATCTCAGAGTAATAACAGTCAGTAGTGGAATTAGCAAAAGTGCCAAAATAATGGCAAACATAAAATGGTCCTGTTACCAAATCCTGCAGCCATCCTTCATTTTATTTTATTTAATTTATTTATTTTGAACCATGAGCTGTCACTGCAAACGTGACACACACACACACACACACATACAGCCACTGATGTCGTTGTGTTTGTCTTCCTGTCTGCAGTCGTCTCTAAAGTCCAGTAAAAAGAAGAAAAGGACATCGCTGAAATGCAACAAGTCAAGCAAGAAGGGAGCAGAGGTGAGGAAGTGAACACAATACACTACCTGTTGCATTAGGGTCAATGGTTAGGATCATGTAACGTGATGAGGTCATGAGGCGGGCTGCAGCGTCACCTTGTAAATGAATCGGCTTCCTGGATGTTTCCACTCTGTTTTGTCTCTCAGGTCCAAGATGGCCGCTGGAAGCCCTTCCTGGTGAAGCCCCTCCCCTCTCAGCTCATGAAGCCTCTGCTGGTGTTTGTTAACCCGAAGAGCGGAGGGAACCAGGTAGTGTAAAGTTCCACTAACTCCCACTGGGGATGGGGGAACGTGTCCCCGTCCCTTTTACAGTTTGAAATGGTGTCGTCTGACTGTCCAGCTGCCAACATCCAGATGTGAGAGGAGCCGTTATTCCTGAGCGCTCAGCAATAAGCTTCACAAGCAGCAGCGAGTGCTTGGCAGACTTTTGTACTGACCGCTATTTCATCTATGTGTTTATTTACAGTATATATTCTCATAAAAAGATACTAGAGTCAATCAAAGATAAAGGACTACAAAGGATCTTTGTAGTAAAACATTATTTATCTTTTAAGGTCTATCAAGGAAATTAAATGTGATTTGAAGTAAGGTTAGCTTACAGTTTACATAGTATTTAATTCTTTTATACTACAATTATCAAAAAATCTCTTGTTGCACAAACTGCTGTAAGTTCAGACTGTTGGACGGACGTGTGAGAGCAGCACTACAGGTTCAGGAAGATCGCAGCTTCAGAGCAAAAAACTATCTGCATAAAGAAAATAAGGACATTAAACACAATTAGTTTCTGTTGTTTGATTCAAACATTTCCCTCTAAGCTTCTCACCTCACATGCTTTTTTGTACTTTCAGGGAGCCAAGATCATCCAGTCTTTCATGTGGTACCTGAACCCTCGACAGGTGTTCGACCTGACGAAGGGAGGACCCAGAGAGGGGTAAGATCAGCTGGGGTGTACTAGGTTAATTGCATTAGTAGTGTATTGTACCAGATTTAGCAGGTTGACACAAACACTGATACAAGTATAAGTTCAAAATACAATAAACACTAAAATCAATCATAGATCCAAACATACATACAAATCTTAATCAATCAAATCAAACTAAACTAAACTAAATACCCCCCCAGTCGCTCCCCAGGGTCATTTCCCTCCTCCTGCTCTAGTCCTCTAAGCCCCCCTAGTCCCTGCAGCCATCCATAGACCCCCCCCCCCCGTTCTCACCAGTCCTTCCAGGTCCTTCCATGTCCTTCCAGGTTTTTCCAGAGTCTCTTCAGCCCTGGAGGTTTGGAGGGGGGTGTCTGCCTGTAAATCTCACTGTCCATGCTTTGCTTTGTGTTTCCTGCAGGCTGGAGCTGTATGCCAAAGTGCCCAACCTGAGGATCCTGGCCTGTGGGGGAGATGGGACGGTGAGTCCAACACTATTCACCACATACTGTACATCCAAGGTTTCAATAAAACCTTGAAAAAGATTTATTTTTCAAGGTGAAGCCTCTGTGGCAGACGGCAGCGTCCAAAATGTTTAGTTAAATCTATTTTGTGAATCTTTTCTAACAGTAAGATGGTTGTGTTGTGTGTCCAGGTGGGCTGGATCCTGTCAGTGTTGGACCAGCTGAAGCTCCGTCCTCAGCCCCCTGTGGCCATCCTGCCTCTGGGGACCGGCAACGACCTGGCGAGGACTCTCAACTGGGGCGGGGTGAGCTCTACTGGAGCTCTACTGGAGCTCTACTGGCCGGTTCAGGAGCTGAAACAGAGCTCTGGTCCTGAACCAGTGGCTTTATATAAAAACACTCCATAGAGTCCTGCATTCAGAAAATGTCCAGAAGTCTCTAAAGTCAGAGCACAGCCCCTTTCAGAATGTTATTATATTCCTCTTTTATTCTTATTATTGATGCTTTATTTTAATGCTGCTGCCTGAGATGGTACTTTAATATTGTTCGGTAGTCAAATCTATAAACACATATTTTTTACGGAAATCTTTCGTGTGTCGTGCAGCATCTCAGAACCGAACTGTAGATGTGCTGACGGCACAGACGTTCTCTCCTCTCTCAGGGTTACACTGACGAGCCGATCACAAAGATCCTTTCACACGTCGAGGACGGGAACGTCGTCCAGCTGGATCGATGGAACCTGAACGTGGAGGCGAACCCCGAGGCCCGGCTGGAGGACCGGGACGAACACCAGACAGACAAGGTACACAGAGGAGCATCTTCAGTCAGGAATCTTTAAACCCGTCATATTTTCAGTATTTCTCAGTTGATTTCTGTTGCTGCTGTTTCTCAGCTTCCTATTGACGTCTTCAACAACTACTTCAGTCTGGGCTTCGACGCTCACGTCACTCTGGGCTTCCATGAATCCAGAGGTGAGTCCACTCCCACGCTAACACATGTGACACGCAGCAGCACTGCACGATGCCTGCTGTATTCCCACCAGAGCCTGCAGTCTAATAACAGTCTAATAACTCAAACATCTACAGATGCACCACGTATCTCCAGGTCTTTTATATCAGCCCGATGATCAGACATTTCACTTTATTATTCAGCCTGACATTGTGTTCATGTTAGCTGGCGTCATTTTCGGTCAGCACAGAAGCCGAGTTATCAGCATTTCTCACATCGGTCAAACCCTTATACTGATTTAGCCTAATAGACGTTATTTCTGTAAGATGAATTACATCCACTACATTGATCTCATCCACTCTTGCTGCATTTTTCTGGCTTCGGCACAAGAAGATGACCCCGTTGTTAAGGTCCGGTCACGCCATCATGTAAAACAGACGCATCTCGCAGTCGGATTAATTCATTCCGGTGGAATCGCACGCGGGGGGGGGCAAAGTAACTCAGTGCAATTCTTTTGCACCTGCGATTTTGCCCCGTTGACCAATAGCAAGCCGTCCTGACGGAGCTGAGCTCTGAGTGGACGGAGAGCTGGAGAGTCCAACATGGAGGAAGCTATCGTAGCTTATTAGCTGTGTTGCTAACTAGTTGCTAGCGCTAAGCACAAAGCCCTGAGGACAACATGTCAGTCAGGCGGAGTAAACGTCCCGTACAGAGGAAACAGAAAGAAGCTCAGAGAGATGATGAAACTGACGAGCACTAGCATGTTCCCGACTTGCTAGCGTTACAGCTACAGTAGCTCACCAGCTATCCCAGTGAGAAGTCGCCAGAGTCAGAACCAGAATAGGAAGGCAGGTTTTCACGTTCAATAAAAACAATGAACCCAGTAGACAGAAAGCTAAAGCAGCGCTGCGAGTCAAGAAGCATAACTGACAGTAAAATGTGAAAAAATACTATAAAATGACACCAAGACTCTAAAACCAAATATTTTGCAAAGATTCTTTTGTGGCTTCACTTTCTGGCGTGAGCAGGACTTTAAACTGATTGGCTCAGTTATTGTTTCAGTTACCGCTGATCATTTTCATCGTCATGGAGATTAAAACAAATCTGTTCTTTGTGATTAATGAAACGATGACCTTTACAGGTTTTACAGCTTCCATGCTGAAATGTTATATATGTATAAATATTTGGTTTCACTATGTTCTGCTGTTGTAATGAGTCCGTGTTATCTTTAGTGCTACTCCTCTGTTTGTTCTGTTCTTATCTACATCCTCTCTGCTGCCCCGTGACCTGATTACCCAACGGGGATCAATACAGATGTATCTGATTAAATTAAAATCTCGTGTAATGAAACCGAGAAACCAAGTGATGGATGGAAATGTAAGCAAGCTGAGTTTGCTCTTCTTCCTTTGCTTTACTCAGATTAAGTGCAGTAAGCGGGTCATTACTCTGTGCTTCGGGTCGCTGGCGGCTTTAATGTAAAATCAGAAACGCTGTGAACTGAACGGGTCGACTGTTTCTGCTGTTTGTCTTCTCAGAGGCGAACCCCGAGAAGTTCAACAGCCGCTTCAAGAATAAGATGTTCTATGCCGGGGTGAGTGTCCTCGCTGCTCTGTGCTGTTCGCGCTGTTCACACCTGCAGTTTGTAATGTCCGACTGTGTGTGTGTGTGCGTTTCAGACGGCCTTCTCAGATTTCCTGAGCGGGAGTTCGAAGGATCTCGCCAAGCACATCAGAGTGGTGGTGAGTAGAGCTTCCTGTTTAACAACAAGGATTTTATTTCTTACGACTGACGAACGACGTGACTCAGATACTTTTAAAACAGCTAATAAGAAGTCCTGTCTCACTTCCCGTCTGTGGCTCTCAGTCCTGTCTCACTTCCCGTCTGTGGCTCTCAGTCCTGTCTGACCTCCCGTCTGTGGCTCTCAGTCCTGTCTCACTTCCCATCTGTGGCTCTCAGTCCTGTCTGACCTCCCGTCTGTGGCTCTCAGTCATGTCTCACTTCCCGTCTGTGGCTCTCAGTCCTGTCTGAGGCTCCTAGTCCTGTCTGACCTCCCGTCTGTGGCTCTCAGTCCTGTCTGACCTCCCGTCTGTGGCTCTCAGTCCTGTCTGACCTCCCGTCTGTGGCTCT
>LKNJ01007745.1:0-11239 GCA_002120245.1 Maccullochella peelii | reverse complement strand
GGAGTGATACGAGGCAGCAGAGCGAGGCGGAAGGTTTTGCCTACCCCAGCTTTAACTATCCTCTTTTGAAAAAAAGCTGTGACAGCAGCTCTGATCTGTAGTATCGTATTAACTGTAGCTATCCTATAGCCTGATCACGTCATATCAGGGCATCCTAACTCTATAGACATAATGTAGAAAGGATGACAAAGACAGAAAAATAAGAGACATAAAGAAATGGGATGAAATGAAGACAAAGGGAGAGAAGGATGAGGAAAGAAAAAGGGACCTGTGTATCAGTAAACTAAATGAAGTAGTCAGTTTACAGAATTCCATACAGCTCTGTTTAGGAAAAGAAAATAGTTCTGCCTTGTTTTGACAGCTAACATGGTCCAGAACTCTCACTTTAAGAAAATGTTTCATCTGTCCTCACTGGTGAGATCTGCACAGCAGCAGTCACTGTCATATCCTATACGACAGGTCTTTTGTTATGTTATGACAGGCTGGATAGCGAGTTATAATATGTCTGCTCTGTTATTAATAGCAGGCGGCTACACTGAAGCCCTTTCGGGACTACAGGTATGCCGCTGGGCCTCCATTAAGCAGATCAAATATCGCCATGAAAAAACATGATGCATGGGAAATCTATAACACGTTGATGCCAGTGCTATCATCAAAGCCCGCTCTTCTCCTCTCACACTACCAGCAGTCGTCTGGCTGACAGGGCGAGTATGTCACGTTAAATTCCAATTTAAATTACATTTAAACTCCATTTGCAATATCACTTAGCAGAAAATATGGCAATTATTGTACTTGTCGCTTCAGCGTTGTTTTTGCAATCTGATGTTTAAGAAGGATTTTGCAAGCTCATATTGCTGCTCATTAACTTGAAAATCACCATAATGGATCTCTGAAGGGTGTCTGTCCACTGTACTCGTTACACTTTTCCTACCCACATATCAACTGTACTTTGTAGCCAGAACGGTTTTTGAGAATCTGACCTCAGTGTGAGACATCTTTTTGCAGTAACATTGGCCATTAAATGTTTCCGCAAATGGTCAAATTTACAAAAATAATAGATTAACATATTTATAATAAAAGATCTGGGAAGGGAAAGTAAATAAAATAAAATAGAAAGGCATATTGAACTGTTGAGGAAGTGACCAAGGTAGCTGAATGAGGCTACCTGTGGCTGAGTTTGAGGATGTTCTGCTCTGAGTGCCTAAATATAACCATAAAAATATGAATCATACTTTTTAGTTTCTTTCAAATTAAAAATACGTTGACAGTGAATGTCCAGGCGTGTTGGATTCAGGCTGCTGTTTGGTTAAACTATTTTGGCTACCTGGTAAGTATTAAGTGCATTTGTGCTGTGCTCTTTAACTGCCTGAGTCAGTAGTAATTAACATTTACACTTAATTTAATTATTACATTAAGTATTGTTAATTCATCAACTTGCTCATTAAAAAGCAAAATATGTTTGTATTTCTTAGGTGGTGCACACTAATTACCCAGTAAATGAGATGAGTAAAAAGTTTGGCAAAATGCTAATTCTTATTTTTAAACTTTAATCAGGGGGGATTTGCTGAGAGTGAGTTTGCTGAGAGATCTTTTTCAGCATCATCCTTCCTCCTGTAGCACACACCAGCTGCCCAGTGCAATCCCAGAATTTTGCAACAACAGCTAGCTCCAGTGGAGTAGTTTGGAAATTTAGTGTCTTACTCAAAGGTACTAAGTCAAAGACGTTAAGAACTTTATATACATTTTCCCTGGTTAGACTTTCTCAGTCAGTAAACTGGGGCAGATGTCTGGTGCTAACATTAGGCTAATAAGAGTCTTAATGGAAGCAGCTAACAGCTAATAGCAGCTAACACTGGGTGTGAAGTCTTTGGAATGCACTTTAGTAAATGGCATTCATTATGCGCATGTCTTAAGTCTGGACATGTCTACCTGAAAAAGAAAGGTCTCAGACTCCATTTTGACTGCATTTCTTTCAGCGTCTCTCACTAAGCTCCTGAGTAAGTGTTATAAAGCCATCTTAAAGATGCTTTGATGGAAACATAATTTTCTGCTGACAATCCAGCCCCACACATTTGAAGCTGTTACAGTATTTGCAGGTTTGCCTCAGCCTCAAGCTTCTGTTTCATGACAACCCCAGAGATGAATAAATAATGCTGAGGTAAGAAATGGAAGATGGAAGACATAGAGCTGACAGAGTCTTTACAACAGTATGGAAAATAAAAGTGCATATTGTAACTTTTAAATGATTTGGTATGATGACAGTGTTAGCACGCAAAGATTTGCGAAATCGCGTGTATGAAACTCAGTCTGTCAGGCCTGCTTAGATCTTAGAACGGTCTGATCAGTTATAGCAGGCAAAAGACAAAGTGTGACAAGAACAAGTCAACTCTGGACAAGCATGTGTGTGAGTGTGTGTGTGTGTGTGTGTGTGTGTGTGTGTGAGAGAGGAGGAGGTGGGAAAGATAGCCAGAATTTACACTCCCCTCCCTGTTTTTTAATTAGAGTCTGAAGGTCAAGGTCAGACTCGCAGTGTACCTGCACACTGCGAGTCCTGCACACTGTTTACACTGATCACTACTGCTCACTGTATTTGTATGTGTGTTGTGTTTGTGTGTGTGCGTGGACAGGAAATTAAGACAGGCCGTCTCTGTGATGGAGTGTGTCTCAGAGAGGAAATTCTGTTTAATTAGTGCTCATCAGAGAGACATCAGACTGACCAGCCAGAAGTCAGAACAAAATCATGTTGTATTGGTCCTGTATTGTCAAAAACATGAGAAAACAAAAAGCCCTGCAGGAGATCATTACCTCAACTGTCCATGAACCCGTTTTGGTCAAAGAAAATTCATTTAACCACTCTATGCATTTGTATAGAGCGCAATAGACCCTTCTAACGGCAGACCTTTTGACTTGTCAAAGAAGGAAAAGCACAGCATTTGAAACAGCTTTTGGATACTTTTAGGTAATAATTGTTTTTTTGCTTTGTACATGATTTGACCCGTTGAAATCAACCAAATCTTAAATTTTAGTGCTTTTAATTTGATAAAGAGTGGGTTTATAAGTGGTTTTGTTTGCAATTCTTATGGCTCTTTTCTGAAAGATGAAGATCGGATTGGTGTTTGTCCCCACACATCCACACAGTACAAGGTGTATAATGAAGTTTCATTTAGAAGATCTCTGACTTTATATAATATTGCGTGTGTACCACTTTAGTTGTTTCTTTGGGTTACATGAGATTTCAGGGTTAAGTGCTCTCAGAATTTTTTGGTAGTTTCCTGGTATTCTTGGAGAGTTTGTGCTTTGTTTAGGAACCATCAGTGTTGTCAGCTCATTGAGACATTACATGTGATGTGATTGAGCTGTATAAACAAACTTGTCATGAGCATGATATGAAAATAAATGTGTTTTTTTTCTTCTTGTACTTTCCTTCCCAGCTTTAGTCATTCTCACTGAGGATATTATTGATAAATGAGGTCTTTTCAGCTGTCTTGGTGAACTTAATATCTATGTTATGAGTTAGAAAATAAATGCTGTCACAAGTATATTAAGACAAACCTTTGATTCGACAGTGAGTGGAAGTTGGTGCAACAGTACAGCAGTTGATGTACTATTTGGGATAAGAAAAATGAGCAGCAGGAGAGTGCTGGGACCACATTTGAGCGTGCAAACGAAGCAGGGCACAGATAACAACGAAGCTCGGCTGATTAAATTACAAATGGAGGGAGAAAAGAGCAGAGACAACAATAAGCGGCAGATACGGAACTGAATATGGAATAATCATAAATTAGCGGCACAGAGAAGATGTGAATGATGAGTGATTGGAAGACTGATCGAAGGAATGAAAGAATATAAAGATGCAAAGAGGGAGATAAAGAGACAGAAGAGGACAAATAACAAACCCAGCTCAAGTTCAACCGGGGGCCAGATGCATATATGTGCACGTGAACTCTGCACCAACGCAGCGCTGATGTGATCTACATATCATTGTGCAACACGTCTTCATTATCCCTGGTCATAAATAAATCACTATAGGATTTCTACCAATGTGGAAAACGCCTGGAGAAACAAGGCCCTTAATAATGGATGATGCCCTGTCTTCTGGACTGCAGATTAGTGGATTAAAAAGAGTATGTGAATGTGTGTGTGTGTGTGTGTGTGTGTGTGTGTGTGTGTGTGTGTGTGTGTTGATCGATGGAAAGTCCAGGAGTAGCTAAAGGCCAGCTGGAGAGAGATAGCCTTCTAATTAACTGTATTATCTAGCTGCCCATCGCTTATGGGTCATGTGCAACTGATTAAAAAGCAAGTTGCAGAGTTGTCAAGAAAAGAGGAGAGATGAGGAGGGAAAAGGACAGGAGAATAACAGCTGGAGATGAAAGGAGAAGAGAGATAAAGAGAAGAAAGAAGAAGAGGTGAAGAAAGTCGGAAAAACATGAATGGAGAGATAAAAGGGAGAGAGAAGAGTAAACCAGATAGGAAATGAGGAGAGGAAAGAAGTGGACAGGAGCAAGAAGAGGAGGTGAAGACGTAAGAGGATACAAGAAAAGACAGGAAGAGAGGAGAAAAAAATAAGGTTCAGGAGAAGGACGGGAGTTTTGAAGAGGAGAAGCGACAACACCAGAAGAGGAATGGAGATGAGCGGGAAGGAGTAGATATCAGAGAGGAGAGGGATGAGGATGTGATGAGAGGTGAAGAAAGGAGACTGAAGAAAGTAAAGAAATTAGAAGAGAGCAAAGGAAGAAAGAAAGAAAAAAGAAAGTAGAGGAAAGAGGGGGGAGGCAAAGAGAGGAGAGGAAAGGGAGGGACATTTTACCTTGACAGTCATCTCCGTAACAAAGATGGCAGTAAAGATGTAGTTGGAAATTGTGAGAAACACCCTTTCCTGTAACAAAAGGAGAGAAGACAAAAACTGAGAGAAATGAAAGGGAAAGAGTTTAAAGGCGGAGGGAAGAGGAAAAGAATAATTAAAAGAGACAAAAGGAAGTGACAGAAACATTGTTAGGGAAGAAAAAATTGTTGAAGAAAGATGGATTCTGATATCCTGCTTTGAAGAGTAAAGCCAAGTGCAGTCACAGTCAGTTCTGGCTCTTTGTGGTCGTCTGCAAAAAGTTTACTTACTTCATTTGTCAGAGTTTTTGCTATTAAATTAAAATTAGATCTTGTTGCCAAATTAAATTGCCAAATTTGAAAGAGTTGCTACGCCTTAATTTAAACGCTTCACATCACTTTCTTTGACAAGTGCCTTCCATTCAGTCTTTTGGTGGTGCTTGATTGCTGCAAAGTGGCTTCATGCCAGAATCCAGTGAGAGAGCTTGGAGCATTTAGATGTAGATCTCATTAATGTACACAGCTTGTTTACAAGAAGTAGAAAACATAAAAAATTGGTCATGGTAATAACCAGAATTATCTACTCGCTGTGGTACTGTGTTATTTAGCTAAGTTAGCAGATGCAATGGTAACTTTTTCTGTGTATTGCGCTATACACACGGGGATGCAATAGGGCAGCGAAATATAACTAAAATAACTCCTATACGTGGTTAGTAGCTACAGAATGATATGGGATATGGAGAAAACATAGTTCTTACCAGACTGCCTTGCATTATCTTCGGCCTCTCCAGAGCCACTGTGATGCAGTTGAGAAAGATGAAGGCCAGGACCACGTAGTCAAAGAGCTTATGGGCGATAATGGACTGGCAGAGCAGTCTGAACCTGGCAAGAGAAACAAAGGGGTTAGGGTTAAGAGGGAATATATGAGGGGGATGTAAGATTTGTTCAAGAATTATCCATAAGGGTATGTGTAACTGTATGAAAACAGCTGAAGATTTTAAAATCCTCCACCAGGGCTGTTTCTTTCAGATACAAAATACATGGTCTTACGGGTGAAAGGAAATGTCGTTTACTGTTGACATCTGATATTCTTCAGTAATTCATGTGTTGAAAACCCAAATTAAATGAACATTAAATGAACCAAGAGCACAAACTCCATCATGCCTAACAGAAGTTTTAGAGACTGTAATCCTTCTAGTTTTGTCTTGGATGACCACCGACATCTTTAACCCCCGAGTATGAGAAGATAAAACTATATGAAATCATCTTCTTAGCCATTGTAGTTTCTGTTTACAAGCTGTGGTTAACGTGTAGTTAGGCAGTGTGAATAAGAAATTAAAATGCAATTTTTTTTATTTTATGGGAAAAAAGATTGTTCTGTTACATAAATGTGTATTCTTTTTTTAGACTTTTCTCTTGACTTTTTTTTATTATATGTTGAATATTTTTGCCTCTCCTTGCCCCTAACAATTATTCACATAAAAAGTTTGAGGAGAAAATTACTCAAAGGTGGAACTGCTCACTCTATCTCTGACTTCAACATCACTTACAGCCCAGCTCTGACAAAAGATTCGCAACGAGACGAGTTGAAACTTGCAAATACTTGCAATGCTCCGCTCTGCAATGTTCTGAAACCTGCCAGTTTACACCAGTGAGACTAGATAAGATGGTGTATCGTTTCCATAGCAACAACGCTCTGTACTTCTGTTCTATCTGCCGGCATTTCAGGCTTTTTGTAGTAGGTGGTCATAATTTGTAAGCCAAGGCAAGGCAACTTTATTTGTATAGCACATTTCATAAACTAGGGCAATTCAATGTGCTTTACAGGGTAATAAAAATATTAATAAAAAGTGCAAAAAATACAGGCACGTGACACAAAAGATACTAGATTTAAAAGTTTAAATACGTAAGAATAAAATGATAAAAGAACACAGAAAATACTCCAACATTAAATTAGAAACAGTTAAAATAAAATAAAATTTAAATAAAATAAAAGCTAAGTTGAGAAGATACGTTTTTATGAGTTTTGACTTAAAAGTGGTCAGAATCGGGGCTCGTCCAGTATCATTTGGGAGGTTATTCCAGGTTTGTGTTACTTGATAACTAAATGCGGCTTCACAGTATTTTGTTGTAATTCTCGGGACAAGCAGTAGGTGAGGCCCAGATGTCCTCAGCGTTCTTGGGGGTGCATATGGCACAAGCAGATCAGAGATATATTTGGGCCCAGAGCCACAGAGTGATTTATACACGAGCAACATGATTTTGAATTTAATTCCCTGTGTGACTGGTAGACAGTGTAGGGATTTTAGAACTGGTGTAATGTGGTCATATTTCCTGGTTTTTGTTAGGACCCTGGCAGCGGCATTCTGAATCAGTTGGAGTTGTCGAAGAGGTCTTTTCTGGAAATTAATGCGTGGGTAAGATTTTCAAGATCTTGCTTGGAGATTATTCCTCGGATTCTTGCCACGTTTTTTACAGGGTAGTAGGCACACGAAGTAACGGATGTGATGTGACTATTGAAATTTAAATCTGAGTCTAAGATAACGCCAAGATTTCTGGCTTGACTCTTAGTCATGAGAGACAGGGAGTTATGGTGAGAGTCGATATTCTGTCTTTCTTTCTGTGCTCCAAAAACAATTATCTCTGTCTTATCTCTATTTAGTTGGAGAAAATTTTGCTTCATCCAGTCATTGATGTGTTCGATGCAGTTACACAGAGATCCTAGAGGTCCATAGTCACCCGGTGTAAGTGAGATGTAGATTTGCGTGTCATCTGCATAATTATGTTAAGCTACTTTATGCTTTTGAATAGTTTGGCCTAAGGGAAGCATATAGAGGTTGAACATGAGAGGTCCCAAGATGGACCCTTGTGGAACCCTGCAGGCCATGGCCATTTCCAATAATATTTTCTGTCATGAAGATATGACTTGAACCATTTAAGGACAGTTCCAGAGAGTCCCACCCGATTTTCTAATCTTTGTAGGAGAATTGTATGGTCCACAGTGTCAAAAGTGGCAGTAAGATCCAACAACACTAAAACAGAGACTTTGCCTGAGTCATTGTACATGTGAATGTCATTTAGCACTTTTATGAGTGCAGTCTCTGTGCTATGATGGGGTCAAAATCCTGATTGAAAGTCATCGAAGCAATTGTTTGACGTTAGAAAGTTACTAAGTTGTTGGCGAACAACTTTTTCGATGACCTTACCTAGAAACGGTAGGTTTGATATTGGCCGATAGTTGTTCAGTATGGTAGTGTCAAGACTATTCTTCTTTAGAACAGGCTTAATGACTGCAGTTTTTAAAGCCTTTGGAAAAATGCCAGATATGAGGGAGTTGTTAACTTTGACTATTAGTTCTTTCATCAGGCTGCTCAACACTGTTTTAAGGAAACTAGTGGGTAAAACATCAAGGCAACAGGTGGATGAGTTGAGATTGGAGTTGAGTGTTTTGTCAATAATGGGATTAAATTGTGTCATGCCTACCAAGTTATTTCAGGGAGACTGCGGTGTTGATGCTTTTTTGTTTGGCATTGTGGAATAGTGTTTCTGATGCCTTGAACCTTCTCGTTAAAGAAGGATGCAAAGTCGCTGCATTTGCTGGTAGAGACAAGTTTCTGGGCTATTGGAACCAGAGGGTTGGTTAACCTGTCCACGGTAGCAAATAATATGCGTGAGCTGTCACTGTTCTTGTTGATGATCTCATAGGAAAATGATTGAATAGTACTTTTCAGGTTCAGGTTGTAAATGTGTAATTTTTCTTTTCTAGATTTTGAGGTGAATCTGAAAGTCTGATTTACGTCATTTTCGCTCTGCTTTCTGGCACTCCCTTTTCTGGGCCCTTACAGAATGAGAGTTTCTCCATGGTGCTTTTTGCTTACTAGCGATCAATTTAACTTTAGCAGGAGCAATGGCATCAATTACATTTGAAATTTTAGAATGGAAGGTATTCAGTAAATCATCAATATGATTTGAAACTGGGACAGTTTCAGGTTTAATGATTTTTTATCTGATAAAGCAACAACAAGAACAGTGACATTTGAGATGCTGACACCCTTAGTAATAACTAGATCTAGAGTGTGTCCTCTATTATGGGTCAGCTCTTTCACATGTTGGGTCAGATCAAACGTGTCAAATATGGCAGAGAGTTCTGTAATGGCTAGACAGTCAAATTCAGTGCAGGCAATTGAAAGCATCTCAGTAAAATCATCGAGGAAATGTGTGACTATTTTGGTGGCCTGTATATGACTATTTATAGAATACTTGGAGAGAATTTCATTTCATTTGAACGATACATATTAAAGGATGGAAACTCTCCAAGTGATATCCTCTTACAAAGGAAATTAGCCCCAAAAAAGGCACAAATCCCCCTCCTTTTTGTTCTGCCGTGCTTCAGATTCAGATGTGAAGTTTGGTGTGGTGGATTCAATAAGGATCGCATTACCAGGATTAGCGTCCAACCAAGTCTCTGTTAAAAACATAAAATCAAGCTTGTAAGAGGTTATGTAGTGTGGTTTGTAGGGGAGCGAGAGGTTTGCAGGTGTAGACTGGAACCCAGAGCCCACAGCGTTGAAATGTTTTTAGCAGAGGCGACAGAGGTGATCCACAGACAGGACATCAAGTGGCAAGCAGTAAAACTTACCCACACGGGTCCAACAAGTGGACCCGCTACGGAGATTAGGCTTCGGTTTGCAGTTGGTAATGTCTTGACACCTGGTATCTGCAGTCCTCATAGGCGAGTTAGCTCCCAATTCTAAAAACAAGTTAGCAGGCTGCGGCGCCTGGGAAACATAAAACTAGCATCCGATAACTAAATTATTTTTTCTACAGCTTAAAATGTGGTTTAAGAATTGAGTAAAAATGTTAAATTATGACAGAGCTTCTTACAACCTCAAAGAGCCAACGTACTTCCAGGAATTGTCAATTCATCCAATGACAAGTATATAGGAGAGCACCAGTCCAATCCACTGGATTAGTCTGTAGCGTCTTAAAATATGAATAAGGATAGTGATAGTGAGTTACTTGCTACAGTTGCATATCTAGTATTGATGAAATGGCGAAAACATAAAAAAACAAGAGGGTCGAGATGACCAGGTGACTTCGCTACGAGCTGATTGGCTGCTGAAACAGGTGACGTGCCTTAAGTTCTAAAACCAGCCACTACCAACTTGACAAGCTGAGTCGTAGGAGACGCCATCAACCGGTTTGAGTCGAGCTGAGACGGGCCAGTTCAGGATGGGACATGGCCAAACTGAAAAATCAAAGTACACGTCAAATACATTTTTCCCAAAGATGGTTTCTGTCATTTTAGGTAGTTCTTATCACAATGATGTTTGTTCAAGTGTTCAATTTTCTGATACGTTTGTTTTTAATTAGTTATGTGATGCTATAAAAAGGGGGTGAGACGTCATAACTGACGCTCCAAATGACATCACCAGCGCCAGATGTCATCGCCCGTAACCGGGATATTTTGGCTTCATTTTTGTAGAGTGGGAGGAAGTGGAGACGCTTCGTCTAACTTTATATACAGTCTATGGTCTGCAACTTTTCCCTGCAACGTTCTAAAACAGTTTCGTCTCATTGAGAATCTTTAGTCTGAACTGGTTTTATGTTGTTGTCAAGTCGTCAGCTCCAGAGCCAGTAAAGGCAGTAAGCATCTTCTGAGTGAAGCCCTCAACCATTTTAACTCATCTGCCAGCTATAAAGGGAACAGAATATACCTACTGCTGCACCTGCTCTCTGGGTGAGGAAATCAATGTACTAATCTGACTGCTTTCCTCCAGACCTGGCAACTCCGTCCCTTTATGTATCGATTCAAATCTGGCAACCCTGTCCCCTGATATTGATCGTGACCAGCGGCATCGCTGGCATAGGCACTTATCCCGCCTGAGACACAACTTCTGTTGCTGGCTCCTTTTTCCTTTTGTTTGTTTGTCTGCTTCCCTCGCTTTAATTCTGCTTATAGGAACACTTGTTAGAGCAAACACACATATGCTTACACACCCGCTTGGGCATATACAGTACACTCAGGCATAAGCAAGGCATAGACGCGCATATGCTGAGTAAAAATGTTAAATTATGACAGAGCTTCTTACAGCCTCACAGAGCCAACGTACTTCCGGGAATTGTCACTGCATCCAATGACAAGTATATAGAAGTGCACCAGTCCAATCCACTGGATTAGTCTGTAGCATCTTAAAATATGAATGAGAATAGTGATAGTGAGTTACTTGCTACAGTTGCATATCTAGTATTGATGAAACGGCAAAAACATAAAAAAACAATAGGGTCGAGATGACCAGGTGACTTCGCTACAAGCTGATTGGCTGCTGAAACAGGTGATGTGCCTTAAGTTCTAAAACCAGCCACTACCAACTTGACAAGCTGAGTCGTAGGAGACGCCATCAACCGGTTTGAGTCG
>LKNJ01007744.1:0-11250 GCA_002120245.1 Maccullochella peelii | reverse complement strand
TATTAGGCAGGTGGTCATAATGTTATGGCTGATCGGTGTATATTTATCCCGGCTGAGTGAAACAAAAAGCAGTAACAAGAAAGACGCCATGGACACACATACACACGCACACACACACACACACACACACACACACACAGCTCTATAGTCCAATTCATCACTCCTACAGGGTTTCATAGCCTTTTCTGAATGGACCCGCTCCTACCAGCTGGTCTTTAGTGTCAGGGTATATCATGACTTGCTGGGAGTGATGTCATCTGGGACCAAAGGCTAGCCAATAGGAGGGTTGTTGCTCTGGCATTTGCTGCAGTTTAAGGTCTAAGATGGGTTTAGACCTGTGTTGTCTGGAAGAAAATCACATGGTCTCCTAAACCCCATTGCTGTGTCCACAGAAGCTGAGATTTAAACTGCACCTGTGGTTTATTCTAAACCCAGTCGCTGTGTCCTGTAGAACTCACTTAAACACCACTAGGTTATCTTTTCTTAGGTTTAACATAAAACCTGCTGCAGACCTGGTTTAAGAGAGGTCTAAGGGAAGGTGTACATTACTCTGATCTTTGATATGTCAGTATATGGTGTTATAGAAGCAGCAGCAAGTGTGACTCAGAAATTAAATGCATCCAAAATGTGTCTTAGCTGAAAATAATCAAACCAAAGCAATTTTGACAATTATTTATTTGAGATATTGCTGGATGATGACCTTTAAACAGTATATGGTTGCCAGACCTGAGGGGCCTTGGTGCAGAATAAGGTGTTAAAAAATCACAAATTGGAACCTAGCCAAACCATGGAGTGCTGTAAAAGCCTTGTGATAGTTACACAGACCAATATGATGTCGTTTTAGAGGACTAAAACAGATCTTTAGGTAACTGCCTCATACATCAAGTCTCGCTGTGCTCGTTTTGACAGAGCGCTCAGGTCCAGTTCAGAAAGGCCTTCACACAAAGGGGGTGTTTTTTTCATGCGATTAATTCGCATGTCAATATATTTTTTGAAACAACTATAAAAAACAGAACAGCATTAGTAAAATCCTATCTGATAATCTGACATAATCCCAACACAAATACAAACATTTTTTAAACATATAAAAACCACAGGAATTAGCCCTTTCCTTGTGTTTCTACAAGATTCTTCAGAAAACTAGCTCCAACGTTGTTGCCAAAAAAACAAGAGACTTTGAATATGGCTTAAAAGTGTGTGTGCTTCACTTGAAAGCCATGTATAAGAGCGGGAAGACTTACCTCGTATTCCTGAGAGAAGCGCAGGCTGTCATTGGCCTTGAGTCTCTCTATATGGTCTGCCAGGTCACAGATAGCAATGGGAGGATGTTCCCTCATCCCTGCAGAGAGAGGTGAAGTGGTAAGTACAGTCCATCACACACACACACACACACACACACACACACACACACACACACACACACATTACTCAGCGCAACCAGGAAGCAAATGTATGTTGAAGGCTCAGAGCTAACTGGTCACAGTGATATGGGGGACAGTGAGAGTGCTGTGTGGTGAGCAGAGGGATGACGTCTGACTGCAGCTCTTCAGCAGCATGCTATAACCACTCTGGTGATGTGAGCGTCAATAAGCATGCTGATTGGTTAAAGAAATCCCATAAAGCAATAGGTGAGTGGGAAGGTGTCACATGGGTGGTTGGGGTGTAAGAGTACCCACTGCATCTTACACTGATATTCGTTTCTATATATCTTTCTATTGATGTCTTTCTACTGTATTTCATTTCAACTGTCAGTTCTGATGACAACCATTTGGTGTAAATGGCTATCATGGACAGACCATGAGAAGAGGAGGTGATGGGATTAAACAAGAAGTCTCTAGTTCAAATGACTGCTGTGTAAAATAGAAAGGGAAGGAGGCGGGAAACATTAGTAAAACACAAGAGGAATGAAAACTAACTTGGAGTGTTCGGGCAACTGAGGGCACTGGAACCTGTGGGGGAAAGACCAGGTAAAACAAACAGCACAGGGGTCAGTTAGGAGAAGACAGAGAAAAGAAAAGGACACAGGGAGCACTGAGAAAGGAGCTGTATGTCTCTTCTGTCCTCTGCACTGTAAAATATCTCTATATTCATTGCATTCTATTAGCCAGCGGGGAGGCTCTAGGGATGGCAGTGATGCTCATTGGTTGTTGGTCAATTGGTCAGTCCACCACCTAAAGGCATGGTCACATTATGTTTCTGTTCAATGAAATTTACTCGCACTAAATAAACATTGATCAGCGTGATCACAAACTGCATGGGAGCGATGCTACCATTTGTAGTCTGTTAGTGTGATAATATACTAAATATAGTGATACAAAATGCAAGAAATATATACACAGTACACAAAAAAATACACAAAATACACAAAAAAAAACCAGGAAATGCGCACTTGAATTTTTCTGTAGTTCAGGCTTGAGTAGTGAATAAGTGAATGGGTTAGTTAAGCTAACTATACTATAAACAGTGTGTTTTCCCTGACTAGATATTAAGACGTAAAAGCTGATGTTGCTCCAAGAGGTGTATCAATCAGAGACTCAGATACTAGGAAAATGTTTGTTTCTTCATTTTCCTCGGTGTGGGTTCTGTGGTTGCCATGGTCACATGAAAAAAGAATTCACATAGCAAGTAAATGTTGTTTAAACTGCTTTCAGAATGACAAAGTAAGACTCAACAGCAGGGCTGAATTAACATGTCACCCTCTAACACACAAGCAAGAGGCTAACTTGCTTGAACACACCTGACTAACAGCATAAACTTTGTGTCATCCAAACTGGTCGCAATAATTATGGGTAACGCAGTCTTTTATACAACACCTTGTATTTATACTTATGCATGCATTCTATTACTTCACGTGGAAATGACAATAAAATATATTGTATTTTACTTTTAGCTGAACATTTTCATATCAACTATTTTCAAATATTACCAAAAAATCTTTTCAGTTGAACATGTACTACATTCAATTCACAATAATAGTAAAAGTTGTGCATTTAAAGTAACATAACGTAAGTAACTAATTAGTACTTACTTGGTACTAACCATAACTGTCAAATTAATGTTGTGGAGTGTAATTGCCTTAATAGTACCGGAATAAAGAAGCATAAAATGGAAATCCTCAAATACAGTAAAGCGTCTTTCACAGTTCACAGTTTTGACTTCATAGCATGAGTGAAGGCGATATCATCTGTCAGTTTACTTGTGTTTGTTGTGAAAAAACTGGAAGTTTCAGAGGCCACCCAGTGAGCTTTCACTGAAGGGGGAACAAAGGTTGGCAGCCAAATGAGTTGATGAATCTATGCTGGTGTAAACAACATCTGCCAAATTCCCTCCTACTGCTACCAGAGGTAAATGCCACCCATCTGATTGAGAGAGGAACATGGACAAAAAAACAATGACAAACTGTGAGTTTAAAACCTCCCACTGAAAGACTGGTGGGAGAAAGAGATAGGAGAGGTTGCAGGGTTTATAATACAAACGTGACGTTATAGGGCCAAAAAGTCTGCATAGGGAAGAGGTGGGGGGGTGGATCAACAAAACATCTGACTTCAACACAAGACGCCACTGTTCGTTTCCCGTTTCCAACTGACAGTCAACGTTGTTTTCTTTTAAAGCAGGACCACGATCATCCCCTAACCTTGTCCACGCCTTTATTATTGTAACCATGACTACGACGATTCCCTAACCTTAATGATGCACTGTATTTTAACCCAAGCCATCTTTCCTAACCAAGTAGTTTTTGTACCTAAACCTAACCATAACTCATTATTTTTTAATAGTGAATGGTGAACAAAAACAGTATTTCTGTTAAAAAGAGCATGCTATGAAAATAATGCAGATAAACCTGGAGGAGGTGTTGACTTTGCATTATCAGTAAATAATCAAAAACTAAACAAAATACAATACAATACTTCCCGAATATCCCGAAGTGTTATTCCCAAGATTGTATTCCCATTTCAAATGTTTTAATGTAACAACCATATAGGTTTATGCTATGACCACCAGTTTTAATTATTTCAGCTTTGTGTCCTAGAAATCAGAAGGATTAACAACTGCAGTGGAAAATATCTGGTTCTCTGATAAAAAGAACCAGATATTTTCATATTTTTCAGTCATATAACATTCCCTCTGGGAAAAATGAAAGAGACTTTTACTTCCGGAACCAGGGGCGCCCAAAATTGCTCCTCCCACTTCACAACTGTATAGAAGCATGTTTCAAATAAAGGCCTGGTTCTCTGTGCAGTTGAGGTACAATAACTATTTGAGAATCTCTGTACAGTATGCACTGTTAGGGCCAGAGACAAACACCAGAAAGATAAGACTGTATGTGCATGTATGGGTCAGTGTGAATAAATATAAGCTTATACATGTGTGTGTGTGTCCATGCCTTGTGTCTGATAGTTGAGTCTCCTCATCTCCACAGGGTCTGAGGAGTGGGCCAGCAGCGAGTCCTTGACCCCCGCTATGTGCTCGTCCTTGGCTGGAGATGTCCGTTTCCTGGGGAAAAATAGAAATGGCATGATGAGAAAAGGTATCTATGTAACAAAGTTAGGACAGGCCACGATGACTAAAAGGTAGTATGCAGTACATGGTAGTATTGTATTGCTTTGTATGTGTCTGTGTGTCGATTGGTGTATGTACATTGTTGATTGTATTGTCTGCTGGCTGTGCACCAAATTGCCCCTCGGGGATAATAAAGATTACCTTTGACCCTTTGAAACATTTGTCAGCTGAGAAGCTGTGCGTTATGAGTAATTGCTGTCTCCTCTAAATGATGCTGGAGTGAGCGAGGACTCCCTGTTTGGTAAATACGTGTCCTTCGTCCTCACATCTCTTCCTCGCACAGACACGAGTGAGGGTAGTGAGGAGCCATGTTAGCTGAATGGAAATCACCCATGGTGAGAACTGATGAAAATGATTGAGGATGAATGTCGTTGAATGTCTGAGGATTGAACTTAAACTTAAGTACTCCTGTTTTTAACCAATATGTTTACATTTTGGCAGATCTGCATTATGAAAGGTGTTGCTGCTTTGGCTACTAGCAGTTCCTGTTTGAACTGTACAGACAACAATCACCTGGATTACTGTCACACTGAAGAAAAGCTTTAATCTGATGATTATGAGACAAGATCAGATAAAGTTATAAGGAGCGCCTTATTTATATGAATTTTACAGATTTATGGATGTCTATCTTTGATGGACATTGTAAAAAGTGAGTTCAGCTGATTGTACCAACGTGTGTATGATGATGTATGATGTGTGTTTAAATTTGATAGCGCTGTGGCTCTGAGAAAAAGTGGTGTTACATTTGTGGTAAAATGGGGGTGGTGGGGGAGAATATTACTGTAGAATTGCTTAAATTGCGGGAGTCACACACAGGACTGTGATACGTACAATGATGGCAGTAGTACATCATGAAGTTGAAATGATAAAACTTTTTTCATAAAAAGAAGTTAAAATGGTTCTGACATTAAACCTGAGCAGATTTTATCATCATTTATTGTGATAAGAGATAAGACTATTTTGCCAAAGTTTAAACAAATAAAAAGATTTGAGTCCAAAAATTTTAAGTGAAAAAAACCTCCAAACAAGTGTCATCAACAAAAAGTAACGGAAATAAAGATGATGATGCAGAAACCAAGTCATTGATGTAGGTGAGAAATAAAATCCATATCCATCCATTTACATTTATGAATAGTTTCCAATTAGTGATATAATTAGACAGCCATTTGTAAGTCAATCCACTGAAATCGCAATGTGACAATTTAAAATCCCAAATCCCAAAATATAAAAATATACCCAAAGCCTATTCATTAGTGTTCATAGTAGTATGGATTTTATCAACCAGCTAAATAACAGCCATGTATAGAATGATTTTTTCTTAATCCATACTGGTGTTTATGCAAATTGGTGTGCTCCTTAAGATGCTTAAATATTCTATTATTCGCCAACCTCTCAGGTACTTTTGGAAAGCATGGACTGACAGAGAAAGGCTGGTAATTACAAAGAAATCTCTGATCCCTAGATTTAGAAAGAGGGACAACTATGCAATTTTGCCATCAGTGGGAACAAATTCAGTTGATATTTTTGACATTTTTGACAGGTGCAATTCATTTTTATGGAGGGAGCTCTTGATACTTACTAGTGGCTGCTGTAAACAGTGATTATACATTACAGTAGATGGTAGTTAGGAATCAGATATATTTGAAATAGGGCAGGCTAGGTCGCTGATGCTGAAATACTGGTATTGAGGTTTATGAGAAAAAGGCTTTCACCTCTCATCTTGAGTGAAATCAGGGAAGTCAGGGAAGCAGTGAATTTCACAGTATGTTGGAGCGACTGCCACTCCTGTTTAATGTCTAGTACCCACTTGAGGGGTTCCACAGCTGGGTTTACGGTGGGAGGTTCAAATTTCGGCATTGCTTATTAAAATCCCTAATTTTCCCCTTATGACTGTGTGAAAACAAACAGGCTGAGCAGCCTGGCTTCGACAGAGGTGGCTAATGGCAGCGCTACAGAGCTGTAGCAATGTGGTGCTGCATGCAACACTCTGCTACAAACATGCAAGCTGCTCGTTTACTTCTGCCGCACAGTGTCTTCCTGTACCTGGACTTAGTGCTGATGTGCATACAGTGTTCACTATAGTCCTTTTTATTAACTGAATGCTTTATTACACCCATGTTACAGATTATAGACCCATTTTCTATTATAGAATGAGAGGGGCTGTACATTTGATGGACTTTGAAGGAGACCACATCATCTTGTATCTTATTGTTAGTACAAAACAGTCAAGTGCTTTCATTTCTGATACAGTCAGTGCTTGAAACAAATAAAAGAGGAATTACATAGATGGAAGATCAGTCCTATGTCACTTTCAGACGGGATGAGCTCAGTTCCAATGACTGTATTGCCTCATTGTTTTCATTTCGATCACTACCTGTTCCCATAGCAACATTTAAGAAATGGGATACAATGTTAATTCCTCTGGAATGGGCGAAAGCCAAGAGTCAAAATGAAAGTTGTGGAATCTATAGGTGGATTAGCTCTCCCAGATTTCCCAAATATTATTATTATATGGTGGCGCAGATGTTAGTTGTTAGGACCTGGTTAATGGAGTAAACACAATGCAGATGGAGATCCTTTGGTATGAAGGGCATGATAAAAACTGCCCATTTTCAGAAAATATTTCAGATATAGTTTCAAAAAGGATTTGATATATTTGGAAAATGTGTAGATAATAAAGGCATAAAGTCATTTGAAGAACTTCAATTAAAACATGAATTAAAACATCATTCCCAGTTCCTGCAAATCTGAAGCAATACTGAATGTTTCCAAACAAGATTGGCTCAATGGCTGCTCTATGTAGAGTGAAATCATGAATGAAATAAGTGCATACAGGTACATGTAGATGTGTGGCTGTGTATTCATGTGATTATATGTTTAGATATGCATGCTCACACAGACTTGTATGTATGTATAGGTAGGTATAAGTACACATAGTAGATCTCTCCTGTCTTTCCTGATGCATTAATGTAAATCCTTATTTGGCTTCACTGTATTTTATTATTATTATTATTAGTATTATTATTACTATATTACAATTATTCATATTTTTTATATGAGAGTTCTCACTATACCATCTATAACAGTTAAAACATGATTGATTAGGGGTTACAGACCTAGTACGGACATTGTCAATGAATTTAATCAATGTTTCAATAAAGTATGAAAAAAAGTAATACATAATTATGAGAATAAAAAAGTAAATAAGCGCACAAATTAGTAATTTGATTTGAGAGAGGACGACTGTTGCCTAACATTTCTCTGTGTGTGTGTGTGTGTGTGTGTGTGTGTGTGTGTGTTGATCATTGATACATTATCAGAAAGCCTCAGTCTTCCTCTTTTTGTAATGAAAAACCATAATGTGTGCAGTAGAGGGTTAAACATTTCCCCCTGACATTTCCCGGGCTCTGTATTTAAGAGTTGCTGTTGAGTGAAGTATTACTGTAGTTATAGGACAGTGACTTCAGCTGGATGTTACGACAATAAACATCACTTTTTATCTGTAGATAATGCAGTTCAGTCATCAATTTTTCAAAAAAACAAACCAAAAAACTATAATTGACTGGTTCTGTATGTATTAGTGATGAAGACAGTCACTATGTATTATGCAGGTCAGGCAGGTAACACAAACAGAGGAGTGAAAAGGTCGCTGTGATGTCAGTTATTGCCTCTAGGTGATATCTGGAGAAGGTTTTTCAGCTCTGCCGTTTGTTTTGCAGGTGAAGCTGTGGGTGTGTGAGGGGTCGAGAGGTGAGTGCTGAGGGAGGAGTATTGTGAGGGCAAGATCAGCGGAATTCGTGAACTCAGCACTCAGAGCTGAACAGCAAAGAAACAAACACGCTAAAACGTACTCACACCCCAACACACAAGACACACACATGCTTGTAAGTGCTGTCAGTAGAAGCTTATATGTCTGAGAAGAAAAGCTCGGAGACAGCTCAGAGAAGCTGGCGTGGCGGTGTGATTCTGAAAGAGTAACATAAACAACGAGAATCTATCACCTCACATCATCACACGTCTGACCCAAAAGCATGTTTTACACAGCGAGAAGGATTGTCAGAGGACCGACGGGGGGGTGGGGGTGGTGGTGGTGCAGTGGTGTAAGAACAGACAGAGGCACTAACCTTTCTTGTTTGCTGCGTCCACAGAAAGCAGGCAGACAGAAAACAAGGGAGCAGGGAAAGAAAGGATTAATTTACAAGTTGTCAGCAGCGGGATTGTCACAGTGAACAGGAAGTGCACCTGACAGAGCACATTACAGCACCTTACTTACTCCCCCTGCTCCTCCCTGTGCTCTTTATTTGATCCACAGCCAGCAGTGTAGCTTCTCCTTCCAACTTTTTAGAATTTCAGCATACACACATTTTGTTACTTTGAAAAATATGTTTAAAGTGCCACATCTATCAGTCAGTTTGATATATAAATATCTTCAAATGAATTGCAATGCAGTTCCCATGAATGAAAAAGGCAGTGTTATTAATTGATTTTTACTGATTTACATCTTTTTTTAGACACACAGACCTGGAATAAACCTGGCTTCATGACTCTGGTTCTGACCTGAGTCAGAGATGAGCTTTGCACTTTATTGATTTCTGTTCCTCTGCCTGTCCTCTTATCAACAAATTGGCTGCTTTATCCAAAGAGCAGAGCAGCTCTGAATGCTCCTGAAAATCCTAAAGAGTCTAAACCTGAATTTCAAAAAGTTCACCTGACTTCAACCCTTCATATGCGTTTATGGAAGCAGAGTGAGCTTGGGACAGGTCTCTTACTTCTTTTCCACCAAATATGAAAGAGATTTAATAAAATACACATGGAAACAGGAAGGCTCCTCTCCTCTCCTAAATTATTATTCTTTAATTGTTATGTTTAATGTCATTTGAATTGACATCTGACTTATTCCTGTCACCTCTGCTGTGGGTGTGAGGACACTGAGCCAGGAAAAAATACAGGACATATAGTATACATTAGCTCCTACATTTTACACCCTATTTTAATGCAACCAGATCATATTTGGTGGGAATCTTGTTGGATCGCTGCTTCTCAGGCTGTAAGAAATGGGAAATATATTCATATTTAGCAGGGGGAGGAAAAATAAGAAATATGGTTTGGAAGAAATGTGTTTTTCAAATGTATCTGAATACAATATTCATATTCCATTCATTCCTCCTGTCCATACTGACAGTGAAAAAATTCCTCCCTAACAAAAACTCCACTGTGAAAGATGGGGCATATATGGCATATATCCTTGTTCTGAGGTCAATATAAGGCATCAGTAGTCTGAGTCAGACAAATGGAGTTGGTATTAACGGTCAAAGGTACAAAGTTACGGTCTTTTAATATCTAAATTCCTTCTTTGTGTTCCTGTGGAAGGAGCGATAGTAAAATGTACTCCTCTGAACTTCTCTACTGGTGTATTTACGTCCATGTGGACAGCTACAAGCCATATCAGTGTTTCTGGATTCCTCAGAGGAAATCATTGGAATGTATCTGCACATCGGCTGTTTCTTTGTGAAGATCCCTGAAAAACATAGACGCATACAGATAGGACAAAACATGAAAGGTTTTTAGAAAATAAGAGCAACAAGTTTTGTACTCAGTCTGAGTCTGGAGCGTCTCACACATATGAAGACACACACACACACACACACACACACACACAATTAAGCTGTGTCTCAATTCGCATACTTCTGTACTTACACTTACTATTTTGAGTGCATTCACACTGACAAGTATGGCAAAATGCAGTGCACTATGAGTACCCGGATGGTGTACTCATAATGGTCAGAAAGTTGAGTGTGGAACGCTGCACACTTCTCACCCTCAGTGGTCGCCATCTTGGCTACGTAGCGGAAAGGGAGGGACCACCAACATATGAAAATGGTGGCCACAGTTGTTACAGTGAACACTGCACTAAAAGTAAAAGCATGTTAATTTTTAATAAAATTGAATTGAAGTCAAGTGAGCAAACGAGCAGGCAGATATTTTGGCAGGTGACAATCGTGTGATCGTCATTTCCGGTAAGTGCAGAACAGCCGTGTTCGATTTGAGACAACACTACCCTGTCAAAGTGAACGCTCTACACAAGTAACTACATAGTGTACACTGTACTGCATGTAAGTGTACTAACTGAAGTATCTGAATTGAGACACAGTATTAGATTCAGAGTGTGTAGTTAACTAGTTAGAGCTAACATCTGTACTGCTAGCTGCATTGGCCATTTGTGTCAAATAAACAGACTGATTTGTCTCGCTCAGACCAGCTTCAGCTGAACTTTAGAGTGCATTTTTACACAAAACGAGGACTATGGACTTTGTCCCCCATCACTTACCGTGGAGTTGCATTTGGAAAGGGATCCCTTCATGACCAGTATGGAAAGGAAGGATGATTACAGCGGCCGACAACTCTAAAATCCATAAGGAGTCGGTCTAGACCTACTCTATATGAAAAAGTGCCCTGAGATAACTTTGTTTTGATATGGTGCTATATAAATAAAAAAACTGAAAAACTGAACTGAACTAAAATCCGAAACCTATTCTCTAAGGGAGTTTTCACACTGTTGGTTTGCTCTGGTCCCAGTCAGTTGACTGGTTTGTAAAGTTGGAGCGTTTTCCCCTTGGTTCGGTTTCTTTTCACACAGAGGAAAAATCAAAGCGAACTAAAATGCATCACTACAAACCACGTGAGAATGTT
>LKNJ01007743.1:0-11243 GCA_002120245.1 Maccullochella peelii | reverse complement strand
ACAATATTAGGCAGGTGGTCATAATGTTATGGCTGATCGGTGTATGTCTGGCTAGAATGTTTCATGTAAAAGGTATATGTGTAAAAATTAGGAATAGGTGCTACAGTAGTAGCCTACAGATGTAATTGTTTGTGAGGGTGAGCAGTGTCATTTTTGTATCATAGGTGTTGTAATCAACCTTAATTTTACCTGTCATACACTGAACAAATTGTTCTTCCCTGCAGGTCCAATAAACTTTATTTTGACCTTCCTTGACCAAAAACTTGACTTGTGTATTTATGAAATGTCTATTTTAAGTGGAAGTAGTTTTGGCTGAGAACCCAATAATTTGGATCAGGAGATCTAAAGAAAGGCGTCATTAGCCAAATCAGGTTAAGCTGCCCTTACAAAACATGTGTGATATAAGATGTGGTCTAGGGCACAAGACAGAAGTAGTATGAAGTCAGACCAGATTCAGGCACACTTCCAGATTAGCTAGTTTCTCTCTGTGATATCTCAATATACTATCTTCAGAGTTATGGAAGCTTAATTTCTGTTTCTGCCACAGAATGTGGTCTGATAGAAATCAGTAAAAAAATAAACTAATAAAAATTATTAAATAGAAAGTGGTAATGGGACATAAATGTACTGACCAAAGGAATAAAATGTAGCCTACTAAAATCGAATAAATGTTAAGTATTATCGGGGAAAACTGATGTTGATATCTTGTACTGTTTTTGTATTTATTTGATTGTAATGTGATCAAATACTTGTATTGAGCTTTTTGAAAAATCAACAACTTGTTATCACGTTTCTGTTACTCCTTTAATTGTCATGTAATAAGATGGTTTCTTTTCCTACATGGTACATCTAAATGTAGCCTATAGTAATTGGGATTCAATGCAAAATGGGAGCAGGAACGATTTTGTCAAACTGCTTTTGTCAGAAAGACATAAGCATCAGTGAGATAATGATCCATAAATGGGGTTTTTTACATGTCACATCATTATTTCAAATAGAATATGAAAACAACACAGAACAACTTTTCCACACTCTTTCATTGTCTGGAATCCAACTGTGCATTGAACAATCATTCTCTGTCGCTCCCTACTGCAAACTGTCCACTGAAGACAAAATGCCCCAAAATATTTAAATTCATCCCTGAAATTGACTTACAATCACAATGACAGCAAACACGCAGAGAAGCATGACTGAAATATAAATTTCAAATTCCATCCAAAATCATTAGACATAGTTAAAATATTCATTGCTGCCATTTTAGTCTTGCAGGACTAAATATACCTACTTTGTATGACATACGTTATATGCACTTATAGCCCCACTACCCTACATTACATTTAGGTTTTAGCAACTCACCAACTGTACACTGTTTCACTTCCACAATAATTACAGTCAATGTAACGTGTGGAGAGAACACGGACAGGCACAGGTAAGGTGGGCAGTTAACACAGGTAAACAATGCCAAGAGAATACAGCTAGCATATGTATATTAATGTATACAAGTAAATGTGTATGCTTATTTATTGTATTTATCCACCTTCCTCTGGTTTAACCTGTAAACTACAAATAGACTGACTATTAACTCCTGCCAAACCTGACAAAGTACAGAAGCTTTGTCAGTGATGTCTAGTATTAGCAAGTAGATTACTTGTTTCCTGTATGTGGAGACAAAATTGTATAAATTAGGAGGCCACTTTGGCTTCGACTTCATTCCAAAGTGACAAAAAACAAAAGAAAGTAAATGTACAGTGACACCTATTGCCCAGGAGTTAAAATCACTGCAGCTGATGAGACCACAGGGCCACCCCCCATAGCCTGTTTTTAGAGATCATCCAGGTCACTGAGACCAGGCACTTCTGTGAATATTCAATACATTCCTGCTTATGTCTCTTTACAAATATCAATAAACAAAAAGCAAGAGGTGGGATACAGCTATGCTTTTCATATGTTCAGTCAAGTATTGCAGGTGAGGGATGACGGCATGGGAAAACAGCACACTCCAAAGGGCAACTAGTTAAAATAACAATAATACTGTATACAGGACATCTAAAATGATTACAGCTGAGATAGTATACTTTAAGGTAAGCAATGCCATTGACAAACCCAGTCTGCCAAATCAGATCCAACTACATAAATGATACAGTAAGACTTACAGTTGCAGTAATTACAATATCTGAACTATTTCACGTGTACATCACAATGTGGAGGAAATCTATCTATCAAAAAGTGAATAACTGTAAGTTCTGGCTCTGAGTCATCATTACATAGCTCCAAGTAACAATGGTTTTATTTACCCAAGAGAAGTTTGATACTACTAATGCAAGATGTTTGGTGTATGGAAAAGATGTGTGTCTGTCAACAAAACAGCAATGAACTCTAATTTTGCTAATGAAAAGATATGTATGGAGTGGGTCGGTTATTCTTACCTTCATCCCTTCACCTCATCTTTTCTGCCTAACACAGCTGGGTGAGCCAAGTGAATTTCTGACCCACATGAAATTACCAGGAGTGCAAATATGTCAGAGAAAAAACCTTTAGTATTCAGTAACCTTTAGTATTTTCTACCTCCTTCCTTTAAGTATTTAAATTACCACAAATATGGGGTCAAAAGCTGCCCACAACTATGATTTTGCCCCGGGGACCCCTAGTGGGTAAATAGGACCATGAATTTCTGCATAGTGTTTGTCTCTGTTCCACTTCTACTTTATTGCTCAGTTTTCACATGACTGAAAAAAAGGAAAAAGAAATCACATCAATCACATATGTGCACATTTGACATTTTAAATTACACTGTCAGATTACAGTATTGTGTGTTTTCACGTTTGGACAGTAGAAAAGGTCCGAAACAAAGACCAGCAGGAGGCGCCAATGTGCACAGTGCAGGCAACTGTAGAACCCAAACAGTGGAAGATTACTTGCTTTCTTGGACGTCTCCATTTAAAAAAAAAAAAAAGGACAAACAAAACAAACAAAAAGTTACACTAGTTACAGTATACTCTGACAATAAATTAATAAATTAATTTTAAAATGACAAGTTCACCGTCACCTGGTTTTTCTCAAATGGTTACACTCTTACAAAACACTACAATTTAAAAACAGTTTTTTATAAATATATATATATATGTTTCCCTTCATATTTCACATGTCATATTGTCCACACTCATTATAAGTAGCCTAATTGAAGAGACCCAGGATCAAAATAAATCAATTGAAAGTGTTAGAGTACAATTAAAGGCAATTAGGCACAGGGCCAGCTCGTGCTGTACGCCTTCCAACTACATGACTCGTGATGCAGTGTTCTCCATACACACACAAGTGGCCTCTGCATTCCGTTGTACTCTGGCTGTAACTGGTCAATTAGCACGCCCATCATATTTTCCCAGCCTGAACTTGTGTCTGATTGGCTAGAGGGGCACTTACGGCGGTAGCGCAAACGCCATTGGTTGAAAAACTAGGTTAGTGGTCCGACAGGCATGACGGTGAAGAGAAACTGGGTCACCGATCGAAAATCGTTTATGTCACTGTTCTGTGGGTTGCTATTACATATTACCAGCGGCTTTCAATGGATAGACTAATCTCACTGGACCTACTGTAAGTATACAATGAAAACAAGCCCACGGCTTATCGATATTGCATCTAGGTGACGATGCTGGGTTTTAATCCATGATGGATATCGTCGATGTTTTCCCAGCGATGTGGTCATGTCCGTGTGATTTTCTAGAGCAGGAGGAGGGACGTTAGCTCGCTGGCCAAGTCTTGACAGTTAGCTTTCGTTAGCTAGCAGCTGTATGCTAATATTAGTCAACGGGACTAAATGCTGTTATGAATAAAAGGTAGGGAAGCCGCCCACAGTATGTCAGGCTAGCTTTAACTATTGTCAGCAATTACCGGGGCTCTAAGGAAGCTCGTGCATAGGTAAGTGCCGGCCCATGGGCTTGTTAAATGTTAACTAAACGTGACCTAAGTGAGAGCTACTAAGTGAACAATGCTATTCAACGCTAGCACGCTAGCTATGTAAACAGGCCTTAGTGGGTATCTGGCACACGGGTCCTTCGGCAGCATCCATCCTGCTGCGATATCTTCAAAGCCCCCATCGCGTATCTTTACAAAGGACACAGTAACATGTGGTTGCAACCCATACCGAGACCATACCTGTTTCGACAGTAGGCTCATGTTTGGTTATGAAATATCGTGACACGGTGTTGGCATTGGCAGTGGAAATGTGGCGACCGCAGTCTCTGCAGTGGTTGCCAAAAGGATGATCATAATATTGGGCTTTGGTTACACTGTGCACCAGACACAATCAGTGCCTTCTGCTGTATGATTTGCAGCAGGGATAATACCAAACAACGGGTTTTCACGAGGAGGGTTCCTGGAGGTCTCCAACAGGATGAGGAATAGTTGCTTTTCGTTGTTATTTTAATCTTCTGAGTCCTATTCACCAGCATGAATCCTCAGATTGGAATTTTTTTTAGGACACAGTGTTTTCCAGTGGGGGCCCGTGGTCTATTGTGTTTCCATTGTGGGATGCTTGATGTGAAAAAAAAAAAAGTCTATTTTTGATTAGCAGTCTACAGTGGCTTTTGTTTTTATGTTTATTTTGAGAGAGTTTAGTTAACCTTTTATATTGGCTGGATTGTTAAATGTGCAACTTGTGTTTTCTGATTTCTGTAAAAAATCTTTTTAGTAAGTACCTCAACAGTAGCGTTATCAGTAGCTTATGTATTAACCTTTTCATGACAGGAAAGACCTGCTGTGAACTTCAAACTTGGACTGACAAGGGTTGTTGTTTGTGCTCCTAGACAGGTAGCAGCCTACATTAGTGCTTATCACTATTGATCAATGTTGCCAAGGCATTGTGATAACAGAAGTTTGTTGATGATTCAGCAACTGTTCATGTTGACTTTAATTTCTTTTAACAACTTCTACATTTGGTGAGTCATGCAGGAAACCCAGTGGAGCACTTTGTCAATAGCAGTAAATGGTATTCTTGTATCTGTGATGATATGAGGCTACAGTCTGATGTTGGTCCACCCTACAGGTGGGTGATTTTGGTTATCGCAATGTGATGAAACTTCAATCTTTTTTATTTTATTTTATTTTTATGGTCTCTTGAAGAGCTGCAGGCGATAGGTGCTTTCTTCAGTTTGGGTGAACTGAACTTCACACTCGTAATCATCGAAGTAAACAGCACCTTCAGCTGTGCCATTCCTGGCATATTGGAAAACCACTGGCTCTGTGCTGGCAGCGCAGGCTTTAACCACAGTCGCTCTGGCACAGTTATCCGGAGTGTAACTGTTTCTGATGTAGCAGAAATCCAACTGCTGAAACATGGACATCACTGATCATTTTGTGCCAACTTTGCCAATGTTGCTGTTTGATATATTCTTACTTGCTCAAATTCTTAATGGTCCATCTATAATAAGAGATCATCAATTATCAAAATAATCATTAACATCCCCAACAGTAACAAATAATTATCATTTAATTTAGTGGTTATTTTTACTGTCTGTAAAGATTAATCACCTTTCAAAGAAGCCTTACAGCATCAGCACCAAACCAAAAGATACAAATCCAAACCAAAGTCATAATCTGCCCTGCTCCCCTGTAGTCTACAACAACTGGATTCAGTTTATTAAAAGTAGTGTATGCAGAGGTTCATCCAGGAAAGCAGTTTAAAATGCGCTGAGGGAGGGGTGAGTGGCATTGGCAGTAATGAATAATCACAAACAAGAAAGTGTTGTGAATAGGAATGGTTTGACTGATGATGGTGTGTGTCTTTTAAAAAGCTCACACTCTCTGCACTTTAGTACACACTGTTTGTTCTCAGCTGTGAGACTCAGTGAGCAAATACAGTAAATGGTTGCCTTCTGCATTTACAAAATATTTGTATTTATTTTTATAACCACATTTTATTCAACAATCTGCACATATGACAATACAGTTTTACAGATTCATGTTTTTCTTTTTAGACAGTAATAGCCCCCATTACCCCCCCCCCAGTAATCCCCTCCCAGCTCATAAGAACAAAATAATGATAAATAAATTATAGTTTTAATTATAGTTGATTACGTTAAATACAGATAACAAAATAACTGTACAATTTAAAAGGGGGGGGGGGGAGGAATCAACTTGACTTGCATAACCTTTTGCTGGCCCCGGGCCATGGCTTATGTCAGACCCTGTATTAATGTAACCAGTTTTGCATACTTGTATAAACGTTTATTGTCCTAGACTTTGAAACTGGTATTGCTCCGACACCGTTTCAATTAATTGATCTACCTGTTCACTGCTGATGAAGAGTTGTGTCATTCGGGCAACTCGGATGCTACCAGTAACACCACCAGCTCCTCTATCGTTTCACTTGTGCTGTCATTTCTGTGGTTGCCACAGTTACATGTGGAATTGCGACGGCAAGTAGAAAAACTTGTAGAGCTGTGTTTGTTCCCAAGAGAGCACACTGCTGTAACTGCTCGCTGTCTGAAATCGCCTTTTAAAGTTACTCAGATATCAGGATGTTTCAGAGATGACTCTTCCAGTGTACTGTAGAATGGCTTGTGCTGTGATACTGCTGCTATGGGCAAAACATCCTGATTGTACTGTGATTCCCAATCCTGCCTACCTAGTACAGAGGCTGCAGTTTAATTTCACATTTCACATTTCAAATGTCAAATGCATTTACAGTGACCTAGTTATATGGAACTCGGATGGAGATTTTGAGTTGGTATTGTTGTAATGAAAAACATGACTCGCTGAGACGATCTCCTATTGGCTGCTTTCAGTGTCAGTCTCCGGCTGCAGTCATATATTTGGCCCTAAAATGTAAAGGGGCAATAAAATCACTGGTGGGCAGCTTTTAAATAAGGCCGTGAAAGCAGCTAGACTGCACTAAGGATGCTCAGTACATAAAGGCTGGAAGAGCGCTCATCAGAGAGTACAATACAAAAAAATGTTCTAGCTCCTCCTTATTGTTTTATGTTCGTCATGCACTTTTGGCTATCACTAACAGTTATGTCGAAGCAATTTCTGTCAGTTTTTCTGGGATTTAAATAAAATAATGTTATCTTTGGTTTTGCTAGTTGTGAAATAGAAGATTCAACATTTTCTTATTAAAAACATACACGTTTTTCTTGTTTTTGTAAAGAATGTCTAATATATGGCGCTAATGAAATAGAAGATTACATTTATCCTTCTTAAATAAAGGAAGAAAATGCGGCTACTTCCTCTCATTGCTTTTTTTTTTCTTAAATGCAGAAATTCGTTTAGGAAAGCTAAAATTGAAGTCACACTTGATGTTGATAAGTGGAACATATCTTTAGAAATACATATTGATAAAATATGTTTAGTGTGACTTTTACAGTACTACCAAAATCTAGTGGTCCACTTAAATTTGATTTTAAAAAAGTATCTTCGCTTAAGATGTATCATAATAACAATACATTAATATATATTTAATTTTTCATAATTGAATGAATTTAACAATGACTTTATTCAAGCAATGCAAGCGTTTTACCAGCTTGCATTGCTAATGGATGATGAAATTAGCTCCATATATTAGACATTCTTTACAAAACCTGTATTTATTTAATAAGAACATTTTGAATCTTCCATTTTATAACTAGTAAAACCAAAGATAACATTATTTATTTAGCTGCATTTTTGCACATGCGCAGAACAGATTGGGTTTTCGATACAGATCGGGCAGTGACACAGCCCTTTATATCCCCTTTGCAAACAAATTAAATTCATTTTCAATAATGATTAATATAATATTTTTCTTTAATTCTGTTTTCATGATCAAGGCTCATATCCTAGTCCTATGAAGTTGGTTGTGTTTGGTGAGAGTTTGTGGTTTCACCACTAATACCACATTTTGATGGTAGAGAGTTTTTCAAAACTTCTATTAAGTCAAATAGTCGCATGAACTCTGACCCTTCTTACCACCGCTTGGGGCTTTATTTGTTAATATTTTGTCCAAAGTAAAAAAAAAATAAAAGAAAAAAGAAAGACGTTAATGGACTTCACAACATCTCTCCCTTAGTCCCCAAATTTCAGATAAGTATTGGTATCGACACTGATATCAATAAAAATGTTTCCCACCTCTCCAAAACCGTTTCCATCTCTGGTCAGGGTGGAAGTGCTTGTGATGTGGGAGCTTGGCTGGCAGACATGCTGCCTGCCTGGATGTTTCCTTGGTTCGTGAACAGGCCTGCTGGCTTCTTCATGACTGTGTGAGTGGGTGTCGAGCGTAGAACAGGGAAACCAAGCTGAATGGCTTGCTGACTCACTGACGAAGTGGAAGTAGGTGGTGGATGGAAATTGAGGCTGGCTGGTTTTTGAGACCATAGAGACTGGCTGACCCAATTTCCACTCTAGCACCAGTTCCTTTCAGCGTTCAATCATGACATAGTGGTGGTTTTCCTCCCTCTAGCCCAGAGCTTTGTCCCACCAAAAGAGCTCACCGAGCCTGTGTGCTGACCTAGTACTCTGCTGCCTACTACCTCCACAGTGCTTCTTCAGCTTTGCATTTTGTTGTCTCTGCAAATTAAAGATTTAGGTGACCCACCAAAGTAAAAAAAAAAAAAAAATTCAGAACGCTTCCAGGAATCAGTCACAGTTTCTGACTAGCTCTTATTGTGTCATTTTTTCATTATTACTCTTGTTTGTCTGACTAGCAAACTGATGCATGCACCTAATAACTATAGCTGCACACTGTGTACTACTACATTTTCATCTGCAGACATACAATAATACTCCAGAAAAACTTGACATATTTGCACATTTAATAAACAAACAGTTTAGGAAAGTATGGCTCCTACTTGACTGACCCAGAAGTGACACATCAGTGGTGTGTAAGCAGTACAGCATTATCCATCCGTCCAATTGATTACAGCAATTGTCCAATCATAGCTTTGCAACCATAACTAGGCACAACAGGCAGCTGTCATCATGTTGAGGTAGTGTGCATGGGGCTTTAGTAGCAGCGATACAATGCATTTTACGAAAACAAACAAAACACAAGAACTGAAATGTAAAGAATGGATTAAACGGTGTGTTTGCCTGGTCTAGCGTACGCTGCAAAGGTTAGCATGTCCAACTAACTTAACGTACAACGTACACACAGTGGAAACCAAGCCCCCAGGAAGTGCGCCAGGCTTTGAAACCAATTTGACATAGTGGCCAAATCGTGTAATTACAACTTCCTGGTCTGTCACGTGATGCACACTGGCCCCAAGAGACTCTTTCCCAGACTTATACTACTACCAGACTATTACTACAACTAGCCAGTATGAACACTTAAATATCCCTTATTTAAATCATTATGTCCTAAAAGTTGTAAAATGCATAAATCGCCAGTCTAATCTTACACTTTTCCTTATCATACTTATGATACTAAGACTAAGTAGTTCTACACTGCAATGCAAGAACAATGCTGCACCTTTCATGTTTCCTACATGGATCATCAGCTGGTGAGGATGCTGACTCACTTTAGCCTCAGTCTTTTAGCATAATATTATGTATGTACGCAGGCATCAAGTGCATAATTAAGAGCCATTGACAGGGTTTAAAATGAATCAACTGGAAACATTAAAAAGTTAGCCAGAGACAGCGTTTTCAACCAGTTAGCCCAGATTCAGTTGTGACATTTTTCAGGTCAGCAGTAGTGAACAGAAGGAGTTCTGTTGTTTTTTGTGTTCCATATTTTGCCTTGAACCTAGTTTTGTGATGTTGCGTACATATATGGTCTTATATGTGGATATTTTCTGATGTTTCATTTTTAGATTTGTGAAAGATTAGATTTGCACTTGACTTTTCTCTTTGGTTCCCTCCAGGGCTAGACAGGCTGCACCAGCTGCTTAAGGATCAGATCGTATCAGGCCCCAACTGACCACATCAAACCAGATGAAACTAGGTCAGGCTGAATCAAACCAGACTGAGACCAGATCAGAACAGAGCAGACCAGACTGATCCAGACTCTACCAGGCCCGTCCAGGAGACCTGTTCCAGTTTCCTATCCAGGTAACTGAAGCAGCTCTGTTCTCCATGTACAGGCTGTTCCCACTCATATTTCAGAGAGCTGAATTAGATCCAAGGAAGGCTGCCCACTGATGTTACGCATCAGTCTGACTCATGTGAGACGAAGTGCCAGAGAGTTGAATACATTAACAGAAAATACAGATATTATTGGTACTTATTCATCCTGCCAAGTTATAGGGTCATATAATAATAGCTAGCCTTTCCTGCCTGTCCTCTGGCACCATAGCATTCTGGTCTGAGGATTCTGAGGAACTGACATCAAAAGTTTGATGGTCATTGTAGATGTTTTTAAATAGGTGAATTGTTTAACGTCACTAGAGCTGTCTCAATTGAGATACTAACGTTAGTACACTTCCATGTAGTACACTGTGTACTCTATGTACTTACATGCATAGTACGTGAATTTCCCTTCTGCTACGTAGCCAAGATGGCGACCATTGAGGGTGAGAAGCGTCCAGTATTCTTTTGTTTTTGTTTTTGACCATCATGAGTACACCGTCCGGGTACTCATAGTGCACTGCATTTTGCATTAACTGTCAGTGTGAACGCACTTATACGCACAAAATAGCAAGTACAGAAGAACGCAAATTGAGACACAGCTTAGGTCAATATCTGCTGGAATAACCAAGTGTTAATGAAAATGTGGGGCAATTTAAGCAAATGTGTTGTGTCCTGATTAATTTTACTCAACAACAGACTTGTTATGTATTACTTTAATACACCAAGTGCACCAATTTTGTTATGTTTCCATGCACAAATTAAGGACTAAATTTGATGAATTACTAAATTGTCTAATTAAAGCTGGGGTAGGCAAAATCTGTGCAACCTATGCAAAACCTTCCGCCTCTCTCTGCTGCCTCGTGTCACTCCACTAAGCCCCTCCCACCAAACCCACAACTTCGACCGGTAGCCGCAGGAGTCGGTTACCCTGCGAAACCTTATCCCTCGTAGTGCTCACTCTCCATGGCGTGAGCCTCACCGAGCCTGCGGCCCCTCCTGCCGCGACTTTTCAAAGACGCCGCGACTTTTCAAAGACGCCCCTCCAGCACTTCGCGGCCGCAGAGCAGAGTGCCCCAGGCTTCAGAGGCAGCTGCAACGCCGTGCAGCAGTGGGATGAGAGGCTAGTACACCACACACACGCCACTGTACCCCCTCAAAAGTTATTCCCCACTGTTTGTCATCATGCCTCTTTACCACTCGATGAT
>LKNJ01007742.1:0-11595 GCA_002120245.1 Maccullochella peelii | reverse complement strand
GTGTGTGTGTGTGTGTGTGTGTGTGTGATACGTCAAGATATTGATTTGTCATATTCAGTGATGTTTTATTATGTGTCCCTCAGGTTGTGACATGCAGTCACATATTGTGCAGCTCGGTCTGCTGCAGGTCCTTCTCCTAATATAATCTGTTGCTTTTCACTGTCAGTGAGATCTGTGAAGTTTGGGATTAATAAATTACATTTCTTAAAGTATTCTTCTCTGATATGACTGTATCTGTCACACTTTAAGAGCAAGTGCATCTCTGTCTCTACCTCACCTGTCGTGCAGTGACCACAGACTCTTTCCTCTGTTGGTAGCCAGGACTTCTTGTGTCGTCCTCTCTCTGTGGCTAGACTGTGGTCACTGAGTCTGTATTTGGTCAGGATCTGTCTCTGCTTTGGATCTCTGACAGTAAAGAGATACTCTGCCAGTCTGTATTCATGGTTTAGGGACTCTTTTGTGCGTTCAGTTCTTGGGTTTGTAGTGCCTGAAAACTCAGTGTGTCTTGGGGGCTCAGTTTGAGATGTAACCAAAATTTAAGTGTTCTTTTTTTAATGTTAATAATCAATGGATAACGACTTAATTCTGCCCTGCATGCATTGGTTGGTGTTTTTCCTTCGGATGTTTAATATGGACCTACAGAATTCTGCATGCAGGGCCTCTATGGGATGCTTGTCCCATCTAGTGTAGTCCTGATGACTCAGTGGACCCCAAACTTCACTACCATAGAGGGTGACTGGTTGGATTACACTGTCAGTGGTTCTCAACCTTTTTTGAACCAGCACCCCCCTATCCATTATCCCGGTGTCTTACTGCCCCCCATCAAATAAAATGTAGACTAATTGTCTTCCCTGAATATTAATGTTATTATGTGTATTATTACTACTATTAATTATTATTATTATTATTATTATTGCTGTTTATATGTATATAATATTTTTTATTGCATATGTATTATTAAGGTTTTTTATTATTGTTATTATTATTATTATTATTATTAATATTATTATGTGTTATATCATTAAAAAAGCATGTCACTGAATGCCAAATAACAGATTTGATTTTAACTGGACAGTTGGAATATCATTAGTATTAGTTTCCCAGGGAGCAAAAAAGCCATGTGAATAGAAATTATATTCATGAGTGTAAAACAAAAAACGGTTCGAAATTTGACTTTAATTAGGTGTCGTTATTTATCACAAACAGCCAATCAGAAACGGTTAGAAATTTCACAAGCAAACATTAATTAGCTAACAGCAGCCAATGAGAAATGGCAAACAAAAAGCATATTAATTGTTCCAGTGGAAAACCAAGGAAAAAACAAGAAAGATGTATCTTAACTTCACAAGGAAACAAGCTAAATTGCTTCTCTGCCAGTTTCTTCACTGCCAGTTGCAGAGAAGTTAGTTTCAGCCGTAGTGCGCCTGAGGCCATCAAGTCCAAGCGATTGCGGTACTTTGACTGCATGTGGAGGACCTGGCTGAATCCCTGCTCGACTAGATATGTTGTTGGGAAAGCAAAAATAAGCAGCCTGATCTTCTCCCAGAGAGCCCGGTTAACGCTGGGAATATTTGACCCACATGCTGAGGTGCGGAAAGTAGCTTGGGCCTCGTCGTTGCACTGGATGTCAACAAGATGCTCCTGGAGAGCGGGCTCGCATTCTGTCACCTCTGCCTGAAACGGCTGCAGCACCCAGACGGGAACATCAAGCTTCAGGAGGTCCCTGAAGCGGATCTCCATGTCGGCCTTAACCATCCTCAAGTGGTCGGTGTAAATGAGGAGGCGGTCTTTGGTAAGAGCCTCAAACACCTGCAATATTGAGTGTAACCAGCAAACTGAAACTGATTTTTAGACTATCCGGTTTTGAACTGGTTATTTTGTTGCTAGTCTACTAATAAATGTTTCTTTATATTTATAACGCATATATAAAGACTATATTTTCAGACAAATCAATATAATAAACATTACAACATAATGTAAATATATTAATCAAATATATTAATTATAATAACAGCGGGAGAATTATATCCATTTAGCGTTGTTTTTAGAAAATAGTTATCACCTTGGTCAACTGCGGGAAATTAGCAAACCGCCTCCTGCCCATGCTCTGCCTGTACAGATCCAGCCTGGAGGTGAGACTGTGGATGACTGCCTTGCACTGGACCAGAGTAACGCCATTTCCTTGGAGCTTTAGAGCGACTTCGTTCATCTTTTCGAAAAAATCTGCGAGATACATAATGTCGCAGCGGCTGGATGACACCTTTTCCCCGAGAGCTGCATCAACCTCCTCCAGGAACTCCACGATGTTGTCAAACAGCTCACAAAAACGAGCAAGACAGTTTCCTTTTGAGAGCCATCAGACATCAGTATGGGTATCAGAGGTGGTTGTCTCATCCAGCTGAAGGGAGAGTCCCGCAGGATGGCACACAGCTGCTCCTTTGTATTGGTAACCATTTCATTTATACTGAGTGCCACGGTGTCATTGCTGAGTGGGATGGATTTCAGCATCTGTGTGGGATCACACTCCATCACTCTTCGATTGTGAACGGCTGTCCACATTTGGCTATCAGCAGGGAGATGTTATACAAAGCTACTAGTCCACTATCAGTCTGGCTGGTCTTCCTAGCGAAGAGACTGCTGATGGTGCTCCTACCATGTTTGTCTTTGAGGGCCTGGAAGAAGGGACGCTCCTTGTCTGCCTTGTCCAGGTGGATCTTGGTAAGGTGCTCCTTGAGACGTGAGGGTTTCATGGCCTCATTTGAAAAAACTTGTTCACACAATAAACACATAGGAAGTTGTGCATTTGTGGGAGAAGGTATGAAATCATAGTTAAGATGTTCAATAGAATAATGATGTCATTTTTTCTGAACGCGCAGTGTTGGAGCCATTATTGTATTGTTGTATTATTATGTGTGTGGTTTGTATGTTCCCTTGTGGTAATTCGCTGGTTGCACTGTAGGTGGTGTGTGGAGGCAGGGGAACGTATAAATTGATGATGTGGTAATCACACAGCAGGTGTATTAGTTACCGAAGGAAACACACAGTTTTTGACCGTTAGCATCCGATACGCCAATATAGGTGTATCGGATATAGGTAGCATCCGATACACGTTAGATGCACATCAAATGTAGCTTCAGATGTAGCATCGAATGTGGCTCAATTGTTTGTTGGATGACACAAGAGGACGCGTCAATCAAGCCAACTCCGGTACAACAGGCCCTCAGTGGGCAGAATTAATTTAGCAGATTTTTCAATGGAGTTTGGTCTGACATTGTTTTGTGCTATTTTGGTTTTGATATTGTTTTAGAAAATTGTTTATTATGTTATTTTATTAAGTTTGTGTTAATATCCTTTCGAAACGTTGTCTTGTATACAGTCACGCCAATAAAGCCACATCAATTGAATAGTGTTATAGTGTGCGTCTGGATGATAGCCGCTAAGTTGCTTTCAAGGTTAGTCCGACAGCAGATTATCCCTCTTGTACATTTGTAACTGCGGCGATAACACGACATTCACGGTGTAGAAAACAGACGTTGGATGAAGCACCTTCTCTCTAGGTGGCCGCAAAAGCTCGCTTCTCATTGGGAACAATTGAAAAAAGACGCTGGCGCTCAGAAAAAAATGCTATGTGGACAGACACATACAGGCCCTTAGGCAGGTTTTAGAATGTTGCAGACCATATTCTTTTAGTAGCAAGTTTCAAATGGTCTCACCTTATAGGCTACAAATGGCCCCCAAGAACACCTCACCAACCCCCTATCCAAAATATTGCTTCCAGCGCCCCCCGACATTCTCTGAACGCCCCCTGGGTGGCGGTACCGCCCCCGTTGAGAACCACTAATGCAACAGACCCTTTTAAAGCAGGCATTCTGCCTTGTCATAGTAGGGAAAGCACAGGTGTTAACAATAACATTAACAATGGCTCTGTTCTATTCAAGTGTCCCAGTAAGCCATGACAGTGTGCCAGTGAGCCAGCATGCACGATAGTAGGACTCTGAAACTGAAGAGGCTGTGTCAACATGTCTTCTGTGAAGAAGGCCTATGGTAATTACCCAAGCAAAGCACCACGTCATGTAGTCTAATCTAGGGTAGGGTATTATTTCAAATTTTATAATACTAGTGCCGATGGGATACCGGTGTTTCTTTATGGACAACAAAACGATAAATAGAGAGAACTAAAATAAAAACTTTTTTTTCTACAAAACCCTTTTTCATTTAGAAAAAACAAGTCCAATTTTTCAATTTTTTTACGTTGCAGACATACATGAACTTAAACAAAAATACAGTCAAAAACAAAAGTGTTATTTAAAATAAGGAACTATTTTCTTTAAATTTGGGGGGGGGGGATTTTTTAACCTTTATTAGCTAACAGAGGCAAAGAGGAAACAGGGAGAGAGAGGGGTATGACATGCAACATGTGCGTCGTTGCACTCCAACGTAGTACAATTTTAGTAGCATTTTAAAACAGCATATGTTGTTATAAGTATCCTTATAGCATCATATGGACATTTTTATAATGAAGTCATTAAACTCGGAATTAACATTCATGTTGAGAGGTCATGAAACTGTACCAGATATATTTTTTACCCAAAGACTATCATTTTCTAACTAGAGTGACTAGACTATTCCAGAGTGAAGCAACAGCTACTTTAAAAACTCATCCAGTGTTCTCCTCACACTCACCTGGAAGAACTTGTCCATCCGCAGCCTGTCGATACCAGCCCACTCTCTCTTGAAGGTCTGCAGGAAGCTCTCCAGGTATAAAAACTCTGCAGGGAACAGCGCATCATCATCACCACCACAGGACTTCTCGTGTGCCATGACCTGATTTACTTGCTTTTACTAAATCACGTGAATGAAAATGAAATCACACGCGGGCAACTTACGGCCATCAATGTGGTGGAAGCTGTGGATCAGGGTGGAGATTTGGTTCGACAGCTCCTCCTACAGAAGAAAAAGTGAAGACATCATACTGGGGGAGGGGGGGTCTGAATGAACATGATCACATTTAAGGTTTTATGGACAGACGCACTTTGAGTAGGTTATCATTCTACATCAAGATGCTGTCAAGACCCATATGAAACTTTGAGGCAACAATCTTTTGGATGATATGAAATTATATTTTAGATTCTCAGAATTTGTAACAGGCATTTTTCACTATGACACAGACTAAACAATTACTCAATAATGAAAATAATAATTAGTTGCAAAATGAATGCCCTAGATTGTTCAAAATTGTTATTTAAAGGGTTGTGGCAAATATATTATGATATTTTACATTTGAACAAGAAACTTTACTATTAAAATTGACAGTAGTAGTAGTTATGACAGTAAAAAACAGAATAAAAAAAGATTAAAAAACTAGAATATTTTACAATTGAAGAGTAAGGTTCAAAAATACATTAAAACACAGCCTAGAAAGCATTTACCTACACAAAGTTCTATGTGCAAACCTGTACCATGCGGGTACCAATATACTGGATATATATAATATGACATACATATGGCACATGACAGTCAAGAGCTTCTGTTGAAAAATCATGCACCTAGTCTTCATGTTTTGGGGTCAACGTCCATATTAAGCCCACTTAATTAACAAAAAACCTCAATCATAATTTTTTGCTGTGTGACGTTTCTTCCAATGAAGCTGCCTGTTACATAAAGGACACTTTTTATTGTAAGCCAATCACACTTGTCGAATCACATGTGCGCCTGCTGATCCCAGCACCACTCCTGTTTTTGGCAAGTACTCATTTATTATCAAAATTTAAGTGATTAGTGTTTTGAATAAGACACATATGAATAAGAATATTACTTGAATTATAAATATTGTTTCTTTTGAAATCAAAATATGAGTTTTAGCATGCTAGTAAAGAGACCACATGCTGCATCAATACAGTAGCTGCATAGCATGGTTCATTGCAATGACAACATCTATTAGACTGATGGCTTGTGAGCTTTTAAACTAAGGTCCTTGGTCATAAATGTTCTACAATGGCTTTATTCAGTCACTGCTGGAGAACAGCAATGAGTTGGAAAGTGTTGATATCAAGAAAGTAGAGTCAAGACAAGTAGTCTTTGTTCTTTCATTGGCTGATGTAAGAGAACAGATCAGAAATCAGTGTTGGATTGTAAAACATATTTTGCCATCCGTGAATGAATGACCATATACGCCCCTTCTTCTCACAGTGAATCCACGAATAAACGATTTACTAGAAAGGGAATCCTGCTGCACTTCTTTGCATCTCATTCCTACTTACCCACATGTTGCAGCATTTTGCTGGATATTTATGATTACATTGATAGAAAATTTAGGGGAGGAGATTAGTGTGGTTGTACTTTTGTTGTTTATATACACTATAAAGAGTTTTTCCCTGCACTGCAAGGGGACTGATCTGACATGTTTTCTGGCTGATTAAAAAGATTTTATTTTATTTTCTTCGTGCATTACAGATGGTAATACAGTGATTCATTATAGTAGTATAGTAGCATTTTATCTCTCTCTTACTGTGTTAAACCTTGTGCTGCTACAGCCTTCATGTTAATCTTACACAGGATTAGTACAGCTTTTTAGAGTAAAATGTTTCAAGCACTTTCAAGGTACCTAAACCAAAAATGTCCAGACTCTCAAAGTCTTTATCATCACATGTAAATTGTTACTATAAATGCCAGGAGACAGCAAACAAATGTGACAACAAGATCATTTCATTTCAAATATTCAGAGATTTTTGGTTCACATGAGTGTGTAGATGATGAAACGCCAGATTATGTTGAAAATCAAGTATTTCTCAAGGAGTATATACGAATTCAAGCATATTCCTAACCTTGAAAACATAACAGTTAAAATTAAGCATTTTCCAAACTTTCAAGACTTTGTACAAACCCTGCTGACAACATTTTACTCAGACATTAACAAGTAAAGTATTACAGGAGTGACACTACGTCCAACCCTAGCCTAGAAAGACCTTACAGAAAAAGTGACTTGGTGCTGAATCCAACATGAGACCGAGATGTAAAATTGCCGTCATATTTGCAGATTGAAGTGCATGTCTGCGCTCTGTTTACAACCACCAGTATGTTCTCCCATTATATGGTCTGTAAGCCAAGCACACAAACACTAGCAAAACATACCTGGAGCAGTGGTTTGTCCTGCATCCACAGGCAGTAGAACAAGCCCTTCCATAGCTTGAGCAGCTCATCGCCTGTGAATCCACCTGTACATTGGACGCAAGACTATCTGTGACACATTCTCGGAGTCCAGAATACAACTTGCATACAAAAACTGTTGACTGCTGTGGTAATCGATTAGTCATTATGTTTTGACATTTTATGGACTACACAACTAATCAATCGATAGTTTATGTTGACAGTGGACATAGTCTTCAGTTACAGACCTGGAGGACTGCTTGTTTAACCATGAAATAACAATATATAGCATCAAATAAAGAAACAAGGTTAATATTCCAGTTTACCGCCCTATATTGGTGGTCAGCTGTAACATTTGCTAGCTTCAAATAAATGAGCCTTTGACCTGACAAAAAACTTACCGTCACACGTGTGCACTTGCTACCATTTCTTTTAATTAAACTGATTGTTCCTAGTCCTAGTCTGACGCATATTTGCGTCAGACTAGGAACAGTTCCCTTTCATACAGACATTTATTACTATTACCAGTCGGTTATAATCATTAATGTCTAGTACGTTGTCACTATACCCATTTTCAAGCAAAGTGAATGCTAGTTTAGTATTTGAGCTGTTAGCAAGCTCTGTCAGAGCTAGCTAGCTAGCTAGCTAGCTTACCTGTCGCTTTCTGAGACCTGACATTTATGTATTTCCTCAGTTTCTTTATAGCCTTGGTCCGGATGGGTTTCTCGTTGGAGGCTAATCTCTGTGCGAACTGGACCTCTGGCTCTTGAATCGACGCCATGTTCACAACGATTCACGTGGAGTCTCTTCGCTCTCCTCCGCTTGGCTGTGCTCGCTCTTCTCCCACGTTTCCCCCGTGCAGCGCGGACTGATGACGTAACCAAAACGCAGAGCGCTTCTTCTTTGAGGTTTTACGGCAGTTAGCATCCATTACCGCCACCTTCAGGTTTTATTCGCCCTTGTTGTCCATTCATTTTATAGCCGTCATTCCAGTCCAGTCGTCCTTAAAAAACGAAATAAGTTTTAACAATTTCCTCCCTTGAACACTGTTTCCACATTCAAATATAGTTTTAACGTTCTCCTCTACCCGCCCTATTTTCTGTAATTGTGTCATAATTTCTTGTCTTTCATGTGTAAATTCCCTGCATGATAAGTATTTGCTCAACTGCCTCAGTCTCATGGCATTGATCGCAAAGACCCTGGATGTTTTCCTATGATGGAAAGTGTACTGTTATGGTTGCTGTCCGCCTGCTTATTATTATTTACTCTTTCTGTTTTGTTCCCCTACTTCTTAACATAGGCTACTCTGTTTTGGATTGAGTGTAATGTCTCCTTTTTATTGTGTTAACCTAGTGCTGTTGCCACTGTTGATTTACCTTTCCCCACACTATGCCTTTACCCTCTGATTTTGATAATTTAATATTGATTTCAACAATTCTTTTTTTGACTGCTTCTTTTGCCAATTTGTCCACTCTCTCGTTTCCCAGGATACCTGAATGTGCTGGGACCCACATGAATGTGATATGTTTCCCTTGCCTAACCATTCTTGAATTAGTTAACAAGATTTGATGAAGTAGATCCTGATGACTTCTAGCTGTACCCGTCTTAATGCTTGCAAGGGTTAGGAATCACTACATATTAATATATTGCTGCAGTTAACCATTCTAATGTCATCCACATGGCAAACAATTCAACAGCATACATATTCAAACAATCAAAAGTTCTCTTATTAAATTCCACTTGGTAAATAGGCACAGCAACTGCAGACCCTGTTGCATCTGTTTGAGGAAAAATCTGAACACTGTACAACAACTATAGTATTCACTGGCTATCAGCTTATTACTGTGCTTAATCTTAAGAAGCACATTAACCTCTCATTTATCATACGTTCCATTACTTTACAGATGTGTGATGTCAAGGCAATTGGTCTGTAGTTTCCAGGCCTGCTGGCTTCTTTTCCAGGTTTTGTTACTGGAACAATCATCGCCTCTTTCCAGCTCCCTGGCATTCTTCCCTCATCCCACACTTTGTCATACAGCGGCAATCATTTCTCCAGACTTCCTACGCTTAGATGTTTTAACATGCTACAACATATTTCATCTTTACCAGGTGCAGTCTTTCCTGTTTTATCTAGTACCTTCCTTAATTCTCCCATGCTGAAAGGGACATGTTGCCCACCATCAGTATTACCTTTTCTACATAAAGCCTCCATGTTATCAGATTTTGTTCTCTGTTTTTTCTTTTGCCTCTTCTTCCTTCTTCAGACAAATTATTGAAGCTGTGCACCATAACAAGTGTTTGCCATGAACTCTGCCTTTTCCTTATTTGTTACTGCAGTCTCATTTCCATCAGTCAGAACCGGGTAACTCCGCTCTCATCTTTTTTTATCATCCCCCACACCTCTCCTACCCGAGTTGTGTTTCCGATTTAATCACAGTACTTTCTCCTGTGTGTCCTTTTTGCCCTCCCTACTACTGCATTCTTTTGACTAGTTTAAACACCTTATTTCTATTTCTTCTTACTTCCTGACACCTCATCATCCCACCATAGTACTACTTTCTTCTTTATAATGCCTTTACTTTTTGGAATGGATTGCTTAGTGTAGTAGTATAGTGTTTCTATGTTCATTCCATCATTAACCTGCCTTTCTTTCAGAAATTTCACCCAATTATGTTGTGCGGCATCATGGAGTGACGACCCAATCGCAGACAAAGTGGTAGGCTCAGAGCAGTTTCAAAGGATTTATTTAAACACTTACACTGATTAGGTAGCCAAAAACAAAAGGTAACTCCAACATGGAAAAATACTAGAACCAGGCGTAGTCACCTACAGAACACCGACAAACCAAACACACACAACATAAGATAATGACTCAACACTGAACAAAGGACAAGGGCCAGTTTAAATAGGGGAGAGCAAACGAGAGGAACAGAGGCAGGTGCACCACAAACCACAGGTGAACAACATCAACAAACAATTAGGGCCCGGGGGAGACACAGGTGAAGCAAAGCAACAGACAATCAAGAGACAAGACAAGGGGAAAACACTTGGGCAGGAACAAGACAAACCAAAACTTCAAAATAAAAACAGGAACAGATGAATCCACCAAAAAAAACAAAATACTAAGAGTCCAGATCACAACACAAAAATCCATGGATCGTGACAAATTAGCTTTCTCAAAGATCCATTTCCCACCTGAGCTCTAATGAGGTAGCAATATTTATCTTGCACCAGACTAGGTAATGATTCCCTATGGTTCTTTCTTGATACACTTTCCAATCACATACTGATTGTGTTTGATACAAATGTAAGATCAAGCACAGATTCTTTTCCTGTATTAACATCTATTCTACCGTTACTGCCATCATTTAAGCATACTAAGTTCTTATCATCTAGCAGCTCTTCTATTACCCTTCTATTTCTTTTCTCTATCCATGCTTTCTTCTCATCTTGCTGTTCTTTTTCTGCCACTTGTTCTTTGTTACATCCTGCCTCCTTATTCTGTTTTTCCTGTCCTGCCAACTTAAACGTCTCAGCATATGAGACTTTTTCTGTCTCCCTTATCTGTCGCACCGCCACCTTTTTTTAACACTTACAGCACTTTGGTCTCACTCCTTCTCCACATTTTCCATATTCCTGTTCCCTACTACACCTAGCACATATTCTCTTTCCTTTGCACACTTGCCCAAGCTCTTCACAACTGAAACACCTCATAGGTTTTGGTGTGTATTCTCTTACACTATATCTTAGAAATCCAAAATACAACTCCTTTGGAAGCATCTTTTCCTCAAACACTATCAAGATGGTTTCAGTCTCCATGCCATGTTGTGAGGATCGTGCTGCCTTTCTGTTAGCTAAAGAATCTTTTCATGCACACACTAGGACTAACCTGTAAAATCATATAGCTGAATGTTTTTGTATTTTGTTTGGTTTAATAATAGGGCCAAAAAGAGGCGTGCCACCATATCATTGCTAGTAACGTTATGACTGTGCCCTCGCAGTTTGCTGGCTTGTGAATCAGCAGATCTTGCACCCAGCCTCTGCAAAACTGTTCATGAGCTTCTAGGGATTTGTAACTTTTAAACTCACGCGAAGTGTATGCACTCAGTCCAAAAATTAGTTTACAATGTATGTGAGTGGAGGTAGCGCTGTAGTCTTGGGCTGCCAAGCCATATGGATCTATGTTGTTTATCATGCTTAGCTTGTCCAAATACATTGCTTGGGATTGCAATTCAATTTCTCCCGGTAGTGTCCCTTTTCTTTCTCTTTTGCCTTCTCTATCTCTTCCCTTCTCCATCAGATTTGAACGATTAACAGTAACAGAGCACGTTCCTCACAAGGTGGCACCCCCGTCCCAACATGCAACACCGTGTGACGTACCTTCAAATTCCCTAGAAATGAGTCTCCATCTGTGGGAGGAAAACCCCGAAGATGGGCCAGATGTCTTCC
>LKNJ01007741.1:0-14136 GCA_002120245.1 Maccullochella peelii | reverse complement strand
GTTGTACAATGAGGACATTTCAACATTTTCCTTAGTCTTAGGTGAGGCTTCTCTTCTTAGGAGACAGCTCTACTAAATGTATTCAGCTGCAAAGGGCCTAATATGAAACTGTTGATGGGGCAGAACTAAATTACACTCACCATATTTGCAGGATTACAGCAGGAATCCTAGCTCACCAGCAACAGTAGTTCACCAACTAGTTCTGTGCAAAGTCACTACATCACCAGGCTTCCAGTACCATCTATTTTATGGTGTGTCCAGAGCTTATTGTGGGAACAGGTGCTATTTTACTTGTAGTTAGCCTATGAAATGGAAGACAAATTCTCAAATTGGCAGAGTTGGCAGATTATCATGAAAACGAGCCTTTTTCACTACAATCAGTCTCTGTATATTAAGTGGTTATTTTCATCATATTATGTCTTATTCCATCCAAGTTTTATTTTTTCATTTCCCTGTATTGTGTCCCCTGCCTTAAGTCTGCTTTATATTACAGCACGCATTTGTAGTGAACACACCTTTGGGCTTACTAGAGATGAGTATAAACGGACCACAGGGGGGCCTGTAGTTGGAGAAGATCAAAGGGACAGCCTGCCAGACCTGTTGGCCTAGCAGGGAATCAACATCTCCCAAGGTCCCTTTCTTTACACCCCACTAAAGGTGTCGGTTGTGAGACACCCCAGACGAAGTACTAGACAATCTGACTCCCTTCTGAGCCCAACTGTTTGCTTAAGCTAAACAGATATTGACCAGACCTTGATGATCACCCCTCTGTTTACCGCAGCCAGTGGGGGTGTTCTGAGGCCATCCGGGACATTCTGGCAGTATCAAAGATACCTTCTCTGGAATTAATGAATGGACCTCGACTGTAGACCGAATGAAGAACACCCCCCCCCACACACACACACACACACAGACACCCACAGACACCCACTTTCCTTCCTTCCTTTGATCTCAGGTCAGATAAGGAAGAGAACCCAGGGTGTCGTAAAACCACCTCAGTACATTCCTGAAGAAAGGACTTTTGCAAGGAGTCCTGGACGCTGAAAGTTTGGATTCTGATAAAGTACCCGGCCAAATTAATCAACAATGTAATAATGCTATTAACCTGTGTCTATTTTCTTTATCAAGGTGACAAGTTTAATTCCGGTCTTTCTGACATAAATTGGGACGAAATTACATAAATTAAGTCTAACACCCTGTTTTAACACGGTACAACAGTGCCCCCTATTGACCATATGTTTGAGTTTACAGTACACGTAATTTCTAAGGTGTCGAACTTTAAAGAGCATGTAAAGAACTAAAAACTTCATATTGATGCTATTTTGTTTCCTTAACGATGTTGATGCTGTTGTTAATTTGTTTTAGTGAAGTAGGAAATTATGATTTAGATTATGAGTAACCCTGTTTTGAGACATGAACCATGGGGAGCGCCATATGTTGATATTGGATGTTTGATACTGACATTGTCGCATACGAATATGTAGTATAATTTTATNCAAGGAGTCCTGGACGCTCAAAGTTTGGATTCTGATAAAGTACCCTGCCAAATTAATCAACAATGTAATAATACTATTAACCTGTGTCTATTTTTCTTATTAGGATTATAAGTTCAATTCTGGTCCTTCTGACATAAATTCAAAACAAATCGACACCAGTCTAAATTTGGATAACTGTCCCTAATACCCTTAACATTTGAACTGAAGCTTCTGACTTAAACCTCAAATCTGAATACTGTTCCTTGTGTCTTCTGTTTCCAGATTATATCAGCAGAAGTGGGAGGGTTGCTCAACACATACTTAGTTACTTAAATGGTATGGCTCAACTGTGTTAATAGTATGAATGCAATATGCCTCTCTGTAGAACAGTGAGCTGACCATGTCACCACGTCTAGGAAAAGGTGAAATGTTTTCTATTCCTCTGAACTTTAATGACCTGCAGAGCCATATTTACTTTGGCCTGTATAATGTTGTGTAATAACATAATCCATGTTTTGTATGTATTGCAGAATGTTATAATCCTAAGCCAAAAAAAGATCTTTGCTGTTTACCCAATGTTCTTTTCAGGTTACTTGAAATTTGTTAACATTCATAACTTCAATTGAAATATATTTCAGTTCACAGCAATTTAAATAATGCTATCACATTCCCCTAGGGGCATCACTGACTGTTTCTGAAGAGCAACCATGCCATACATGCCGTCAGGCTTGTATCTGCCACTCGTCTCTATGCATTTAACACAGCAAACACGGATTGAATATTAAATGTAATGTATCCCCCCAACCTAAACAGCCAGTCTCATCGTTTTGTAATCAATTACCCAAATGTAATACACTGAGTCCCCAAATACTGAAGAAAAAAATGTACTTTGCAATGCCAGCCAGATGAAAAAAAGAGTCCTCCCTCGACATTGACTGTGCTGGCATATGTTGTCTTTTGCCTGAAGCCAAGCTAAATGATTATACACTCATACATGCACAAAACACACACACTTACAACCAGAGAAAGTGGTGGATAGATAATAAGAGAGAGCAATACATATAATAAGACAGAGGTAGTGTGTGTGATGTGTGTGTGTGCGTGTGTGTGAATGTACGTGCGAGGACAGCCGTTGCTGGAAGTGTGGTGGAGGGGGGAAGAGGTGGGAGATAGGGGAGGCAGTTAGGCAGGCCCGTGTTTTGGTTTAGTATGATCATGTCTGCTGCTATCTGGCCCAGCAACAGAAACATCAGCGAGCTCAACATTCTGAATAATTTATGGGTTCAAGAAGCTGCAGAGTCTGCAGCTCAGCTGATAAATCCCCTAATGATGGTGTCAGACACACAACAAAAAGGCCACAGATCAGATGTATGCGTGTGTGAGAGAGAGAGAGAGAGAGAGAGAGAGAGAGAGAGAGAGGATGAGTGTGTTTTCATGCATCTGTTCAGTTTGTGTTTGTTGTATGTGCTTGTGTTTGAGAGCTGAACATGAGGTTATGTTCACATTTTAAGATTCATTTACACATGGTTTGGAGTTCTGTGGAGATGTTTTCTTTTTTGCGGAGTCAACATGACTTGTAGTATTTGCTTCAATTTTTTTCATAATGTGCAACAACTCTGTAAGAGAATGACATGAGTCAAGGGAAGACTTAACCTACAATTCTTCAATTTTGACTTGATTTCTGTAATGTAAATTAATAATTTTAAGTTTTGTGTTTAGCGTTTTTCTATTTTATTCCTTATCAATAAATCCCATAAAAAGACCCAAACTAACAATGTGTTAGTCTGTCACTCAATACTCTCTGACCTCTCCTGTCTGTTGCACTCAGCCCCAAACCCATTGGTTCCTACTGACAATCATGAAACAAATATACAGTTTCATTTTTAAAACAGCTCAGCAATTTCCAGCTGGTCACAGTAGATTGTAACCTTACTTAAACAGGAGGAAATAGTGCATTTGTTGGCTATTTGGTGCTCTACTGAGCATTCGGAACAACAGGATTGTGTATGTGGGACTGAGTCAAAATAAACTACAGTTCATGGTAATGAAGGAACATGTCACCCAGTCCAACAGTATGGCTGGTGTTGGTTCAGTTGTCATCAGATGGCCTAAGTAACTCCAGTCATGTGATATCAAGTTTATGGGAACATGCTAGTAAGTGGGAATTGAGTCATTGTTGTTTTATCACATAATATTATAGTGAAAAATTAACTTTCACACTGAAATATTCCAGTACACTATATCCAGTCTTCATTGCAAACACTGCATTGTGGTATTCCACCCTAGGGCTGGGCGATAAAAAGAAAAAGAAATGTTATCACAAATTGTTTTTCATATCAGTTGATATCGATAATTATCACAATAAATGTCAAATCATTATTTCTTTCAAGTTCAAAGGCTGATTTTTGCTCCTGAGTGAAAGTTGAAAAAAGCAGGTGGTTAATTGTGGTTTTAAACTATTTTTTATTGTCAGAACATGGCAAACACTTGCCAGGCAGCTTAACATTTCACAAATCTGAGGTACTGTAATTTCTTACTTTCTGCGTGTTCTAATGGGTGATATTGTTTCAAATTATGAAACGGGTTTGTGGTGTTGCCTGGCTTAGCTGGCACGTGTCTTTGGCACAGTTGGCCGACGATGGCTTTGTCCTGCTTCGAGCTGGTCATAGGCACTGCATTTTCTTCGGTGTCGCTCATTTTGCTTATTCCGCTTCAACTACAAGCCTGTTAGCCACTGTGTCTGTAAGCCTACCTCTATTTCTGTGACATGATTGGCTCCTTTAATCCTGGCTTCTGATTGGTGTTCTGCAGAGTCGTTCGGCTCTCATACCATTGTCATGGAGTCAATTCCTAACAGTCTGGTTGGATAAGTGAACTCTGGTAGTTCGGTAAAAATCAATTCCAAGGATCATGATTTACTACTCTGCGATTTCGACAAGACAAGGTGACAAGATGACATAAATACTGGTTGTATGATGTCAGTGACCTTTCCATGTGATTCCTGGTGTCAAAATTATATGAGAAAGTGGGTTTGTTTGTCTTTGTATGTTGTTTGGTTCAGGAGATATGATATGAAAATCTGCATTTTCTGGCCACTCGCGTGGACATCAATTCAAGATGGCCGCCAAACAAACCCCATGGAACATGAAAATATTCACTAGACACCATTAGGGTCCTTAAAAAAAGGTTACAAAAAAATGCCACGCGGGCATATGGGAACCTATTTCTTCTGATCGACTATGACTTCTTCTTGTGTGTTGCAGCTGTCACAGTGGATGAGGAGAACTTTTGAGGTATAAAAATGTGCGTTTTTTCATCCATTTGTTTAAGTGTGCAATGGAACCAGGCCTAGCAAATAAATCATGACGTACATCAAGCATGTAACTTAAATGTCAATCATGCTTGACGAGACAAAAACATCAGCTCTGTACGGAACTGAAACCGTCAGACCAAATTAATACATGAAATAAACAGTTGTCATATCTGCTGACTCTTCTTCTGCAATGGTTTAATGGCACCGTACCAGAGAATTAGCGCCATCAGCTGTCAGACTATCTTGATGCGCCCAAGTCCTAATAACACATAACAGTAGTGCATGGGAAATGCCATTAAATTTCTTTTGCAAATTTTTTGGAAATTAGTTTTTGGGGTTTTTTTTGGTTCATTTTTGTTTCCATACAAAGGTGCTCAAAAAGTTTAAAAACTTTTTGTTAATCAGATTTTCAGGCCATTACATCATCATCCAGTTGCAGTGGCAGTTACAAACCAAACACCTACATAGTGTTTCTTTTGTTCTCCTAGGCTAGAGCAACCCACCTGTCCATTTTTGGTGCTCTCACATACTACGACGGCATTGTTGCCCACAGAGATGGCTGGAATGTTGTCATTGATATCCAGGACCTGGATGGTGACTGGGACGTGACTCACCATATGAGGATTATCTGAAAATTAACACAAGAAACAGGTTTAAGTTGCTGCAGCACTTCTGTATTTTACAGTTTTTATATTTGCACTGTCTATAAGAAAGATAATGAGAGAGAGATACTGAAAAGGCATTGAGTTTTACCAAGTTCATTTTTTTTTAACTTATTTTAAAGTAGATGTTTGTTGTTCAGCAAATTTGCACATTGCATATTTTAGGTGTGAACCATATTCTTAATGGCAACTGTGTTATATTTCATTATCACTTCTAAAAATATCAAAGTATGCTGTAGAGACAGAGGCCTCTTGGGGCCTGGAAGAATGAAACAATATAAACCTGCGACTCAGCTTGTCAAGTCACCAGTGGCTGATTTTAGAATGTAAGGCATGTCACCTGTTTCAACAACCAATCAGCTCGTAGCAAAGTCATCTGGTCAAGTCAGTTACAAACTGTCAGCTGGTTGGAATGGTACAGGAAAGAGAGGATCACCTCATCAATTTGTTTGAGGAACAACAGTGTCTGTATGAGGTAAGCCTTAAAATTTACTCAAATTACATCATATTTTAAGATGCTACAAATGATATCAAGCTACAAAAAAAGTTTGAAACGCCAGCAGACCAGCCCATTGCACACGTGTATCTAACTGGTTTGTAATTAAGGATTTAAAATTCACTCATGCTGATTATCAAGGCTCAGTGGGCGGACATGCTGCATCACCAGAAACATATCTAAATGCACAGTTTTTCATAACATCTTAGTTAAAATCGCCTTAATACCGGTGTAGGAAAAAACAATCGTTGATTGTCCCTTCAATCGTAAATATACGATCCAATCGCCAATCGACACAAGTGTGACAACACCTTGTCACTTTTATCAGCCTTCACACAGCTCCCTCTGGAGCCACGAAAGCCTTTATACAACTTTTTTCACATAAGCAGTAGTACTCCCCATAACCTGTAAACACACTTTCATGTGTGAATTGGTGGACTCCAGTTTTCTGCCTAACACAGAGTGGATCTGCCATCAGGCAGGCCACAATAAAGGAGGAGTGGGAAGGTGGTGACCAAAAAAAAAACAGTAATGGCTGTAGGGTAGTGATTTATGAATGAAACGGTGTATTGACTGCTTACAACTCATGTGCAATTGTCACAGTCTACATCTACATATGGCCCCTCCCAAAATAAACATAAATCAGATCAAGTCTTGATTACAAACTATAAACAATGTTTAAACAACACATAAGGAGTCGGTCTAGACCTGCTCTTTATGACAAAGTGCCCTTAGATAATGTTGTTATGATATGGCGCTATATAAATAAAACTGAAACTGAAACAATGTAGTGTACTATTCCTATTTCAACCTTTAGCTGTCAGTAATTTACTAATACGAGTCAGACTTCTGCTAGCATCTGTATAAATTTGTAGTAAATTTGTGGCAGTACTAAGAATCTTGTCCTGCATTCAAAGTGAAAAGTCACCTGAATCACAACAGCTTCCTCTAAAGCTGATCAAACTCAGCTGATGTGTTGATGTTCATGAAGCCTGCAAGCCATAAAAAGCTGGCCATGGTTGATCTCTGCTCTGTCCCTGGCTAATCAATGGACAGCACACTGCTCACATTAGAAGTGTAAATCATTTAGAAGCTACAGTATTCTCAGAAATCTACAGGGACGCTCCTCAGTGAGACATCAACATGCACTTTCTTGCTGAGCTCCTATTTGATTAGTGTGATTATACATCCTATTTTTCTGGGGACATTATTAAGCATATTGTATTACCAGCAATGTTTTTTGAATCCAGCTTTCACGAGTCTTTAACAAATATTTCCTTCGCATACCTCAGGGGAGCTGAAGTCGTGGAATGCTAAAGAAGTAACCATAGTACAGAAACAGATACTGTATTATAGAATATGAACAAAAAACTTCAATATCTTGTTTCAGCCTTTTAGTAAGACCATTAAGGAAACCTTCTATAGATAAACAGATAGAACAGAGGCTAGTGAAACACAAGCTACTGTCATTAATGACAAAATCAAAGGCAAATAAAGCCTAAAAAATGGTCAAATCTCACTTTGAAAATGCCTCCTGAAATGGTTAAGATGAAATATAAAGTGTGTAACAGTCAGAATTTTGTTTTTATTATCTGTACAACATAAACATTTCTGTGGCATAAACTGTATATGGCAAAAGCAATCATACAGTATGTTTATATTTCTAGGTTTCAAGGTTGAAAAAAAAAGAAAAATATTGCATGAACTAAATAAAGGCTGTTGGAAACTGATTTTAAGAATACACCTTGGGATACTTTGTGCATACAAAGGATTCATGGACAGGACAAAAAATACAGATGAAAAAAAAGGGTGTGTAAGGCCCCAATCTCTCTAAAGCAGCTGATAAAACACACAACATCATTGAATCCCTCTGTATCTTGTTTTGTCTGAACTGCAGCACCTTGATTTTTTTTCGTTTTATTATTCATGTAAAGCAAGTCAGCAACAGTCCACTGATGGCTAACTGTTGGTTAGTGTTACAAGATACTTCCACAGAATCGGTAAGGGGGAAGGGGAGCTGCGGGACCCAGCTAGGTAACTCAACGTGGGAACGACAGGCAGTTTGATGAGAGGGAAAGGACACAGAATCACACCGGGCCACCCAGCCACCAGTGCACAGCTCTCACTCTCTTTCTCTTCCTTCCCAATTTGTATGGCAGCCAACAACTAAAAGTATTCCTGACACGCACTGATTCACACTTTTCAATGTTTAGAAATGGGCTTAAAACTTGTGCAACATTTTAATGGAAACATAAGTATTGACAAATGGATGCTTCATGTTGAAGGTGCCCCTTTCTTGTAAGCAAACAAAGTTTCTGTTTACATTCAGTGTTTCTCATCAAAACACATTGTGTGTATAGTTGAGGTTAGAAGATAACATATTCATATTTTCATCAAAGGGCACTCCAGTGATCCCGTCACAAATCTTACATTTTGAATAGTTTTCTTCAGTTTCTTCAGCTTTTCATCAGTTTCTTGGAATAAAATATTTCTTTTAGATGACATACTTAAATTAATTGTCTCCTTACTGTTGAGATATTCAGGTCTTCAGCCAAGATAGGTTTGTACTAAGATTTTATAAAAAAAAAGATACAAGTTACAAAATATATCATGTCTCCCCTCCATCAGATCAGCTCAAATTTAATTTGAATTACTTTGAGTGTAACTTAAAAATAGAAACCATAGAGGAAATATTGCTTCTTATGTTTGCCATATATTTACACTTTATAAATGTTTTGTTATCAGTCTTGTGCAATTTCTCAAAGGGTATGTAATTAGGAAAAACTAGTAAAATATATATTATGATATATAATATGTGTAACAGTGTGGCTACTGTAGGGTTCACTGACAGGTGGACAAACACTCTTGGAGACCATGGGTTTGGTGCTCACAACTTTTATTTGAGCTCCGACACACAAAGACACACTTCCCGGTGGACCAAGTTGTCCCCGGCTGCTGATCTCTACCGACCAGCTCCGTACATTAGTAAAATCTCACAGGCTGAGGACAGTGCTTTTGAGTTCTCTGTATAAGACGGTCATTTCATAGAGGTGCATAGCCTTAAAGGTGCACAGGTTCAAATGCACCAAACCCTGATTGATAAAGGCTGGATAAATGTCTACAGTTATAAAGAGCCTTACTCACTGCTTCCTGTCCAACAGCCGCAGAGTAAACTATCTCCCTGTTACTGCAGTTTTTATCAATGTTTTATCCAATAGCAGACCTCCATTTTCAATTTTAATTTTAGCAAACAATCATGGATGCATCACTTGACACTGATGGAGTGACCCTGACACTCCATCAGTGTCAAGTGATACAGCTGCTAAGGGGTGCGAGGGAGGCCCCATTAGTAGTTTGTGAATAGAAAACAAATGTACATGATGCAATAAAATTAAGGACGACAACATTATGCATTACGGTTAAAATGTATGGTTAACATAGCATTTTTATACCTTGGTATAGGCAACAAAAAACAAGACAAATAGTTTACAGCCATGTAAGCAGCTCTGTGAGGCTGTACTTAGGCACAGTAGTGCTCTGAGCTAAATGCTAGCATCAACATGCTAACATACTCACCATGAAATTGCTAACATGCTGATGTTAAAGGTTCCTGTGGAGTTTCTTCTTATCACTAGTAACGCTATGGAGCCATTTTTTGTTGGTCCCCAGTTTATTTTCATTGTGCATGTGCACAAGGATTATTCCACTGATCTACAGGTTGCTGTTACTTGCGCCAGCAGTGTGCCAGCAAACACAGGGAAGAAGACTCAAGGTAACATGGATGTAAACAATGCAGGATCTTAAATTTGCTTTGCAGTTTTTTTATGAGGAAGGAACTGCATTCAACATTTGTCAAATTTCATGGCAATGCATCCAATAGTTGTTGATAACATTTTGGTCAATAGCATTTTTGTGCAGAATTCTCTCCTAATCTATCCTGTTGATGTTGATATTTCACTGGATACGTGTAAAGTTTGATTTGTTGGTTGTACTGCATGAAACATCAGGGGATCACCAAGGTCAATAGGATTCATCATCTGAGGACCATGACTCTCTAAATGTTCACTTATCACAGTGCATAGAATTGATAACACCAGTGCACAGCAAGTCTGCTGTGAAACAGATGGTCCTTGAAAAACACTCTGAAATGCCTTCTTTTTTTCTTTTTTTTTTTTACATAATGTTTAACTTATTTCAAAACAAATCCAATCCATTCCAGAATAAGTGCAGATCTTAAGCAGCTAGGTTATTTTGCTTTTACATTTTACTCCAGATATAAAATTAGATGTGAGATTACAGAGATGATCATGGTTATGGAGCATGAACCGATTATTCATTTACTCACCACACTCCCCAGAGCTGCACCACCCTTCTATGTTTACTGAATGTCAATATGTTTGGCCTGTATGTTTAGTGCAGATGCATGGTTGAATCAGAGAAAGCAACGCATATACATCTAGAAAACAAAAACAAGAAGTTGAAGCGGCTACAATCAATATTTTTATATTAACAATGGATCAAATTGCTATGTGACTGAAAGGTGTCACTCGTAGTTCCCCTCAGCTGTTCTCTTTGTTTTGGTAGCCTGAACGCTGAGGGTCTGAGGGTGTGTGTGTGTATGTGTTTGTGTTCAGTTCACCTCTGACTGAACTCAGCACTCACTAGAGACTCCAGTTCTTTATGTTATTTCCCTTCAGTCTCTCTTCTTTACCCCTGTCCTCTCTGTACATTCATGAAGTAAAGTACATTTCCCTTCCAGTCGGCAGTCAACATGGACAAAGGGAGACTATACCCGACAGAGGTTGGCACCTTTGTGGCTCGCTGCTGCAGACAGGTTGAGAAGCGAGCGATAAATCCACTTTTTAATCCCAAAGGTTTATTTTAAAAAATAAACTCTGAGCTCTCCTCCCGCCACTAAAGGGCTCCAGATCAGAGCAGAATCCTATGTGACTCTGGGTCTTTATTCCTCCAGAAGCTTCGGCTCTGACCCATGCTCTCTCTTTCAGAGCTCCCAAGCACTCAGCAGCTGTCTGTCAGCAAGCAGCAGCTTATATAGTTGAATATTTACGATTATTATTTATTTATAGACTATTATTTTGGTGAGTTCTATTTTGTTTCTGGCGTGTTTGAATTAAGTGTGTTTTACGATGATCTGCGAGGTAAATTTAGTGTTTTTGTCAATGGAGTCTGGTTGCTTTGAGGAGAGCGATGTAACAGCTTTTTCTGGTTAGGGGGGAGGTGTAGCCGACGCGCACATTTGTTTTGGTCTGAGATGCTGGTGATCTAGTGCGACATCTAGTGGCAGCGAATATCATATATAGAACCTTTAAATAAATCTACAACTGTCATTTCTCACCAATAAAATTACTGCATCACCATCAAGATTTCATCTAAAAAAAATTTCCTCCTTTTTCATTGTGCTGTTGCATCTCATATTTATCATTGCTGACGGTGTGGGGGGTCTGTATCTTCTATTCAGTAACTCACACACCACTGATCAGATCTTGATGACACACAGTGGAGTAATATGTTTGACCACAACACTGCCACAGCAAGGACTTTAATGATGTGGACATTTGATACTTTTTATACGTTTGAATTTGAACTGAACTCTCTAAGAACATATTTAATATTTAATTAAAGTTTTGGGGTTCCATGTTTTCTTAAAAATACACATTCTCTACTAATTGTGTATGTGTGTGTGTGTGTGTGTGTTCTTTACTATGCTATGAAGTTTCTATAAATGATTAATTTATGCTTCAATTAATCTGTAAATGTTAAACTTTCAAGTTTCAAACTTTGAAGTCCAAACTGTAGACCTGACATCTCTTCCTTATCTGTCATCCCTCCTCATCTAAATCCTCTCTCCACCTCTGTGCTTTGCTGGGCTCCTCTCAGCTCATCCCGTTAGAGAAGGATTATAGAGTGTGTCTGGGAGCAGCTTGCCACTACAAGAGAAGTATTTTCTGATCAGACTGGAGGTAATATGGAGGGGTGAAGGTTAGATACCACAACTGGAAAAAAAAATCTCTCTCTACTCTGCTTAATTCACCAGATAGCTGAACTTCATCCAGTCTCAACTACATTAAGAATACAGATGCCCTTTGCTCCTGACCTCTCTACTATAAACCACTGCAAAGCAGATCCGTAACACTGTGCTGACTTGAATAATGCAAGAGCAGAGAAGGAGATTGGCAGGTGTAGACTGAAAAATGGATACATGTATCCTTTTCAATATTACAGTTAGGCCTCTAGTTTCACTGTGGTAAACTATGGTGTGTGTTCTACCATTTGTGCTAGCATACACCGCTGAGCTGGGTATATCTATATCTGATGTGGGTGTGTTATGAATATTCTGCCTACACTGTTCACCTTTGACTAGTTCAATAGCCCCTGTGGAAGACTAATGGCTAAATATTTCTAACTATTAGACAATTATTTGACGAAATTCAGCACCTCCTGCCCTCAGCCGATACTGACTTATCTTCAAACACAGGAACCTTAGTAACAACTGTAAAACCTGATATACATTTAAACTGCTTTTCTCTCATCAACCTTCATCAACTAACTTAAATGATTTCTTCATCTAAGCCATCAGCATGTCTCTTAGACCCCATCCCAACTAGGCTCCTTAAAGACGTTTTACCCTTAGTTAGCACTTCTTTACTAGATATGATCAATCTGTCCTCATTAAAAGTAGCTGTGATTAAACCTCTTCTTAAAAAGCCCACTCTTGATCCAGGGGTTTTATCAAATTATAGACCTATAGTATATCTAAACCCTCCCTTTCTCTCTAAGATCCTTGAGAAAGCAGTCACCAATCAGTTGTGTGACTTTCTACACAACAATAAGTTATTTGAGGATCTTCAGTCAGGATTTAGATTGCATCATAGCACAGAGACAGCACTGGTGAAAGTTACAAACGACCTTCTAATTGCATCAGACAACAGACTTGTCTCTGTACTTGTCTTGTTAGATCTTAGTGCTGCATTCGATACTATTAACCATCACATTCTATTACAGAGACTAGAACATTTAATTGGCATTAAAGGCATCGCACTAAGCTGGTTTAAGTCCTATTTATCAGATCGATATCAGTTTGTACATGTTAACAATGAATCCTCTATGCACACCAAAGTTAGTCACGGAGTTCCACAAGGTTCTGTGCTTGGGCCAATTCTATTCACCTTATATATATGCTTCCTTTAGGCAACATTATTAGGAAGCACTCCATAAATTTTCATTGTTATGCAACTTTCTGATGCTAAATTCAGACAAAACTGAAGTTATTGTACTTGGTCCCGAACAGCTCCGAAACACATTATCTAAAGACATAGTTACTCTAGATGGCATTGCCCTGGCCTCCAGCACCACTGTAAGGAATCTCGGAGTAATCTTTGATCAGGATTTGTCCTTCAACTCCCACATAAAACAAACTTCAAGGACTGCCTTTTTTCACCTACGTAACATTGCAAAAATCAGGCACATCCTGTCTCAAAAAGATGCAGAAAAACTAGTCCATGCNACCACAATTATATAGTGTTAGCACATTAATTGGTACATAAAGATGAAGTGGAGTGATTACACTCACTTCAGGCTATCAGAGGTAAACAATGTTTACATTAAATAGAATTTAACTTGCATTAAATTCACCTCGGGGCACCACCCTTAAAGAAGGGAAAAATGATAGCCAATTAATAAATCAGTCAGTCTCATAAATCAAAATATACCAAATCATCAATTTGGGACTCTGATAATTAAATTATTAATTACAACCAAAATAACCATATCAATACTCTAGTAAATGTGGAATTGGCATTAAAGGCGTCGCACTAAGCTGGTTTAAGTCCTATTTATCAGATCGATATCAGTTTGTACATGTTAACAATGAATCCTCTATGCACACCAAAGTTAGTCAAGGAGTTCCACAAGGTTCTGTGCTTGGACCAATTTTATTCATCTTATATATGCTTCCTTTAGGCAACATTATTAGGAAGCACTCCATAAATTTTCATTGTTATGCAGGGACACACAATTATATTTATCAATCAAGCCAGATGAAACCAATCAATTAGTTAAACTTCAAGCCTCGGATATAAAAACCTGGATGACTTATTTTTGGACTTATTATTAGTATTACTACTATCACATTGCTATTACTTTTATTTGTATTAACATTAATACTATTTC